>JAUCNO010000044.1:9627743-9641370 GCA_032353835.1 Enteromius viviparus
TAGAATAAAACTATACAAACCATAACGCATTAGAAGTGCTTAATGAACTAAGTCCATGTTGTAAGTCTTTAGACCCTCTTAAAAGACCCAATACTATCACAGGAACTGAGATGTTCATTATATTACTGTTAAGCTCTATATTAAAATAAGCAAAACCATGCATCATGTAACACAGCTACATTTATGAGCTTTGCAGTATTTCGTGAGATATGATTTATTAAATGTGTTGACAGTTCATTACACCTGCCAAACAGATTACACTGAGTGGAGCGGCTGACCGGTTCAAGATGGCGGCTGCATTTCTCGTCAGCGCCAGTAGGGAGTATTGGTCGATGCGGCGTCTACTCTCTATATATGTCTATGGATTTAGCATTAGAAGTGTAACAAAATAATAACAACAAATGTACAATATATAGCCTATATAAACTTTACATTATATAAACTTTAACTGTTATATTTTACAATTGTTTAGGTTTTTCATTATTGTTCAAATTGTAGTTAAAATTTCTTAAAGTAGGCCTAACCTTATCAAGCTAAATGGTGGGGAAGCCTCGGTGGAAGTGGTAAAACAATGCCCAGCAGCGGATTCATTAAGCTATTGCTGGGGATTGGAGAGGAAATTGGCCGCTGGGGTGAAAAAAAAAGGGCTTTGGTTAAAACTTGGTTTGAGGATGAGGAAAACTTTGAATTTAAAAGATTTAATTAAATTAGAAAACTAGTTTCTATCTCGACAGACTAAGGAATCATCAGGTTTATTTTCTTCTTTTTTAATAAGACAATGATTATGGTATATTTTTTTTTACATCCTTACATTTACACATTAAAGAAATATTACACAAATTGCACAGTTTACAACTGCGCTCGCGAGAGCACAAACACAAACTCCGAAAGCACAAATCCGTTTGTAGACCGTCAGTCCATCAAAACACAGAGAGCAGGATCATTCAATGTAAAATATTTGTCATATGCAAGATATTACATTACTCTATTACATCCCTTGTTTTTAAAACAACAGTCTTGCCAAAAAACATACTCCACACAAGTGCGTGCGCACCCGCTTTAATCGACGTAGGATCACGTGTCTTTGAGTTCTGAAGAGCGTGCGTAAAGCTCATTAACATAACGGTCAGTTTTGTTTTGTTTTTGTTTTGTTTTTCTCTTTCACGTATTGGATCGACAGTCTGAGGAGAAGTAAGGTAATGTTAGTTAACTGGTCAACATGCTTATTGCCAGCAACCTAAATCCGGTTTAACAAGTTAAACAGTTGACATGAACTAATCTGATTAATGAAGCCCATTTCTGCCATGTCCAATTTATGACATAGTTAGGTCAAAATGATCATAAACCAAATCAAAATGATGACTTAAAATATCAATTATGAGATCAAAATAAATAATTTTTGCCTTTATATCTAAATTTTACTTGTTATAGTAGAGTTTAGCATGTCTGTGGCAGCTTTTGAAGGAAGTTTTGACTTTCTAAGTCAAGTTCAACTTTAAAGCCGTAATTTGAACTTTTATCTCATGATTATGATGTCATAACTATGTTATAATTCTGACTTTTTCAGTTTGACTCACTAAAGCCTTTTTTTTTGTAAGTGGCAGAAATGACCTCCACAAACCAATGAGTTATGAAGCCACAGAAAGTCTAGCAGCAACATTAACTCTAGCATGGTGAAATTTTGCAGACGAATTCCAGTCATTACAACACACAGAGCTTTCTCAAACAAGTTTATGTTGATATTTGGAATAAATGTTAGGGACATTCGGGTTCGCATTTTTTGCACAGAGTATGTTTCTGGCCTCAAACGTGGTCTTAAATACAGTAGCTGTAAGAGAAATTTGACAATAGTGTGGCATGCTACAGTGATTACATTCACTTATGCAGGACGCGACAAACAACCTTCTTACCGCCTCTTTCTGAGCATTAGTGGTTAGGACAGTACCTAAGTATACTTATCAGAACATAAAAACAGAGCTTAACATCTCTTGTGATATTGCACCATGGTAATGGTTTCTTGCAATAGGCTATGACTCATATATAGACATAGATATCTGTAACAGCACACTGAGTAAACAGCTTCTGGAGACACATTCCCTGCACATAATCAGCAACGTTGACTGTGTAAACGTACTATATAGTTTATACTAAAGCGTTGAACTTTTTGCCGTTACGTGTCCTTGTTTTTCTGTGAACTTGAAGTTGCATGTTAATCTACTAATGACAGTTTAAAGGGTAAAAATCCACAGCTGAGGATGTTTGTGATAAACTAGCACCTAAAAAAAGTTATTAAACAGAAAGGATATTATGGCCAACTAAACATGTGACTCCAAACAGCACAATGGAACACCAAAAATATACTTGAATTTCACAATTAAAAAAAATCAACATGTGTAAAACACAATATATATTAAAAAAGCTATTTACCAAAAAACAAAATATATTTTCAAGTCCTGATTTGGTTGCACATAACACTGATAAAATAAAAAAAGGTGGCAAATAAAACAAACACACAAATCTGACTTTTCATCCCTTATCATCCTTTAGCTTTTTTATCTGAATGGAAAATGTGTTCCTGGAACCAAAAAAAGCAGTTAACATGGGTTAAAGCACATCAAACTCCACAATCAAACCCATTTTTGCATAGAGAAAACCGAGATTGTTTGCTTTATGCAAAAAAATGGAATGAAATGAGACCTAAATCATGTGCGTTTTTGTCAGACTCGTCCATAAGAAACAACAGACAGATTCACTCGCTCTAGTTTTCAATCTGCAACACAAAAAGACCTTATTTTCGGTTCAAACAGCAGCACAAGGATTTTAGCTATTTACACGACTCGTTCGACCCTTTTCAATAATATAATATTATTTTACATATTTAGCACTTTATCAAAGATTTTAATCATAGAGTGAAAACAAAATGGTAGCAATACGGCATGCAGTCAGTCGAAGTGCCTTGACTTCTCATTGGCTCAGTTCTGTAAACATGAAAATGGACATTGCGTGTTGATTAAAAACCGCTCTTTCCCTGTTCACGTAGGCTATTCTAGTTGTGAAAAACAGACCGGTCCAGCAGGTCCGTTACAGTCAGTAGGTCGTTCACCAGCATCGTTTTGAGGACCTTCCTTACATTTTGTTCACTGGAAGGGCAAGCAATTGATGGTTGATTTCCAAGCATGTTCTTTTGTTATTGGGACATCTATTGGTGTTTCTGCTTTACCAGCTCTGGCTAATCTTGGACACCATCGTCGTCACACCATAAATTCATTACTCCCATACAGCACCAAAGGCTGAGAAGAAGCGAAGTCATGCTCTCTTCTCCGGCTGCCGCTGACGCCTTCTCCCGGCTCGCGGGGCTTTGGCGGGCAGCTTCGGTTGGCTCTGGGCCGCGGATGTGTTTTCTCGGAGCTGGAGGCACATCGGGGGGTCAGGGAACCCTGTTCGGAGCCCTCCTGGTCGGGGAGAATGTGCAAGTCCCCGGGAGAGCCGGATGAAAACAACGGCCCGGAAGAGGATGAGCGAAAGCGGTAGTGAGGTGTGGATGACACAGAGGACAGCGAGGCCACGGCCGAGTCCACCGAGTCCAGAGATTCAGGCTGACGCCGTAAACCACGTCTGCTTTTGGACTCGGACTTCCTCCAGCGTGACGCCGATGCTGCGCCGGGGCTTTTTTCTGCAAAGCAGACATAGGACACTTCAAATCATGTGTAATGTCTTCTAGGTTTTGTTTACCTGGACTTAAAATGGAGGAAATTTTACGATCTTTTTCAATCTTTATGTTTTAGTGATCTGAGCTCTTAATGGAGGAACGTCCAGTTTTGGAACGCCGTGAGGGCGAGTAAATGATAATAACATTTTACTTTTTATATGAACTACCCCTTTAAAATGTCTTGCAAACAAATAAGCATCATTACCCCATTGATCAGATGTGGCTCCTTCCGACTCCATGAGGTTTTCTGAGCTGTCTGCTGTTCCGATAGACGCTTCCGACTCCAACATCTCGTCATCAGACGCTCTGGGATCCAGAGCCAGCATCTCATAGGTCAGCTCTTCCCTAAAGTCAAGTGATAATGAAAGTAAGACACCTAGACAATAAATGTGACCCAGGACCACAAAACCAGTCAATCTATACATTATTTGAAAGATGAATGAATAAGCTTGGTTTGTTAGGATAGATAATATTCGAAAATCTGGAACCCGAGGGTGCAAAAACATCTAGATATTGAGAAAATCCCCTTTAAAGTTGTCAGAGATTTGACCCGTACAATGTATTTTTGGCTACTGCTACAATTATACCCGCGCTACTTAATGACTGCTTTTGTCGTCCAGGATCACAAATGATGATAATCATGACACAAAAAGTCTCACTTCTCTTTCTGCAGGTTTTCTATCTGCTGAGTCAGAACTTTCTCCTCCTGCTGCATGGCTGCTTGCTGCTGCTCACTCAGCCCAGGCTCCACCCCCTCCTCACCTGGCTCCTCCCTCTCGGCTGCCCGAGGGCTTAAGGGTGGTGAGGGCGTGTGATGGCCGCTTTTGCGTAAACGTGCCTTACCCTGGAGAAAACAACAGACCAGGGCACAAGAAACAAGTATTCAGTGAGTAAGGTGGAGTCATGCTAGACTTCATGAAATCACTTCAGCACATAAAAGTTTGGAATAATTAAGATTTTTTTAATATTAAAAATAAAATAAAATAAAATAAAAAAAATAAAAAAAAACACCTATATGCTGACCTACACTACATTTAGTTGATTGCAATGCAGTAAAAACATTAAAATGTCATTAAGATATTATTGTTAGTATTGTAAGTATTGTTGTATGTAGAGAGAGAAAAAAACTTTAAAAAATCATAAATATTCCAAACTTTTGACCGGTATTGTTTGGAAAACAGATATGAGGCTCTAGGGTGAATGTTTTTAAAAACAAATAATAATCTATTAAAACGGATGAAATATCACTTTTCATATGTGAAATCTTGAGAGATTATAATTAGTAGAAACTAAAGCTTTAGTATCTAAGTGAAAAGCATTGTACAGTAGGTGAGTTGGAATTACTATTTAAATGTAATGAAATTATTATTATTAAACGCATTTATTATTATATGACGTTATTATGCATATGTAATTATAGCCTAAATAATAAATACTATAAAATGTGATTGTTTACAAAAAAAGATCAGAATTACAAATTTTCCTAAATTAAACTATCAGTGTAATATTAAATAAAAAAATAGACAATTCTAAAATTGTAATATAAAAAAATCATAAAAATCAATTTTTATTTAAAATATAGATTTATAGCTAAATTAAACTAACACATTTGAATTATAAAAAAAAAAACATTACTATAAAAAAAATCAATGTAACAATAAATAAACAAAAAAAAGTGAAAAAACTAATGAAATGTCAGTTTTCAGATGAGTTTATAATTTTTTATCTATGAGAAAGGCATTGTTGGTAATTTGGCATTACTATTTACAGATAAATAAAATTTTATATATATATATATATATATATATATTAATTTAATTTTTTTATAATTATACACAATTACACAAATTTCTAATTTTATTTATGTATTTTTGTAATTCTTTATAAAAGACTTCACTGGCTTGTGTTTGCATGTGAACAAATAAAACAAAGTCTAGCACGGCTACAGCTTAACAGGAGACAGACAGCACTGCGACGTCCTAAAGATACACACACACACACAGAGTCACTGAGCGTTACCTTTTTCACTGCGTTTGGCTGTATAATAACGCAGCGAGAAGCAAATGCAGGAGAAATGAAAGAAGAGGAAATGTTAGTGATCCAGCAGCACGCCGCATGCGTAGTTAACAGAAGACAAACAGAAAATGAGCAGGACGTGACATCTGGCCACTCCTCACAACCAATCACACAACAGCGTATCAGAATGAGCTGGAACGTCCTTAACAGGCGCAAATAAACATATCATCAAACCACGGATGGCTAACGACGCTACACGGACACGCACTCGCCGGCTGACGTGGATACATACCGGCGTGGCAGTTCTTGTAATGCCAATAAACCTAACCGCAATTAGTACTGGCTTCTGGAAGAGGAGGATGAGGAGAAGAGGACAGGGGAGGAGTGAAGGGAAGAAAACAGGATTAGTGAAATGTCTATCCGGAAACAGAACGGGACATGAAGATGTGTGACACTTTCCATGAACGAGGGACAAAAAAAAAATTTGACCAGAAAGGGTCAAATTTATGTTCGATTTAAAAAAAAAAAATCATTTTATGGGAATTTAAATTTTTTTTTACAATCATGCATCCCAGAATATGGGACATGATTTAGTACAGAATAAAACACTAGCAATTAACATTAAACACAAAATAAACAAAAAAGAATTATCTAAATAATATAAAAGATTAATATAATTACAAAATTTGTTATAAAAGATTAATATAAAAAACATAAAAAAAATTACAAATTAATTAAGATGTCAATCTAACAATAAATAAACAAAAAAAGACAATTACAAATAAAAAAAAACTACTTTATTCATAAATAATGTATATATATTTATGTTTATTTGAAATGTATATTTATATTCTTAATTAAGATATCAAATGCAAAATAGGATTACAATTTATGATTACAGATTTAGCCTATATATATATATATATATATATACACACACACACACACACACACACACACATACAGAGCATTTATATTAATACCATAAAATCAGTTCTCCAATTTGAACGTTCAGCCTTCAATGTAGCATTAAATAAAATAAATAGATTTTTTTTTTTTAATTATATAAGCTATATTAAATGTGAATGATTGACAAAATATTTAAATGAGATAATCTTAACAAAAAATACTGAACAGTTGTCAAAAACATGGAATTTGTGTCTTTAGTATGAATGTTTAGTACGCACATTCATGGGAAGTGTGGTTTCTCGAAGGGGGCGGGGTTTAAACGGGAGGGCATGAGTGTGCAGGGTCAGGGTCAGTCTGGGGCTCTGAGGGCTACTTTCACTCACCATCGAGCGCCGAATGTGCGTCAGTCGACTCTTGGCTTTGTTCTCAGCAAACTCCAGTGTGTTGATGTCCTTCAGACGGGCTTTATATTTCCTCATCTGCTCACAGATGATCAGCTCAACACACCTGAGAAGAGAGAGGTAAAACAAACAGCATTCAAAATTATATTGGACATACTACAGTAAGCTTCTGCTGAATTACTAGCTTCCATCTTACAATTTTAATCTTCCCTTTTTTCCCTTTTTTTTCTTAAAATTTACTTCTGAGTTTACTTTCTTACAATTTTTTTTTTTTCTTACAATTTTTTGTTCTGCCACAATATAAAAGCATAGAGGGTAATTGTTGTAGTGTGTCTTACGCGGTGGTCTTGCTGATGTCCCGGACACTCTGTAATGGGTCGATGGTGTCGGGACAGCGCAGTATGCAGGGTGCAAACACGATGGCCAGTGCGTTCGAAGACATGCGGTTTGTCTCTTCCTGGAATGAGATCCTGAAACATACCAACATAAACGTGACTGTAGTAAAATAACTGCAAGCTTTCTGCTGTTGCTGCAGGCACTGAGTAAAAAAGCATCCAGACTATAGTCTCACCGGACCAGGTGGAATATGAGTCTCTCCAGTGTGCTCAGGTGAGTTCGGCTCAGCTGATCGATGACCGAATAAACCCCCTGAACCACCTCATGCTTATCCTGCAGACCTACACCAGCCAAAACAAAACACACACTCCATTATATTCACGTAAATCAGTCCAAATATGAGTATTTTGCAAAAAAAAGTAAAAGAATAGGATTCACAATAAACTAGGGATAGGGATAGTTGACGGTAGCCCCGACCACCATAATATTTTTTTCTATAGTATATGAGTCAATGGCTACCATCAACTGATGGGTTACCAACATTCTTCATAATATCTGCTTTTGTGTTTAGCAGAAGAAAGAAATTCATACACATTTGGAAAAACATGGGTGAGTGAACAACGACAAAATACGTATTAATGCTTTTACCCATAGCCCTGAGAAATTCCTCGTAAAGTTCAAAGGTCATGAGGGGGTTGGGAAGATCACGCAGCCACTGCTTCAGCACACTGGCAATCACATGGATGTTGTAGTCATCTAAATTCACACTGTTGGCATCTGCGATGAAGGCAAACAAGTCAGTGAGAGTTGCTACTTGATTAAATGTTACCATTAACAGACATATAACTCACCAGTGTCTAGTCCCTGCTTGAGTTCTTTGATTTTATTGGTGGATCCAGACTTCCTGTAGATGCCCTCAGTGTACAGGCCATGCATCTCGATGTAATTGATCAGCTTCTCCACCACCAGCGGGACTGCTCTCTCATCACTCGTTAAACGAGACAACTCTACCCCAAACTGCCGTGAAGACAGCTCGGGGTCAAACTGAGCACACACACACACATACATAGAGACATACACAAATGAATTACATGAAAAAATGATGACTGTAATGAAGTTTGAAGCACAACAATGATTCACATACAACTGGTGACTGCACAGAATGACAACCAATCACATGAGAGTGAACACCCTATTAGACACCCTAGCAACTACCTAGAAACACCCTAGCAATGACCCAGAACACTTTAAAAACTCTATTGTTATGGATCCAGATCAATCCAGAATCCAGAACATCCCAACATCTGCATGGCAACATCCTAGATACCACATAACAACACCCTAGTAATAACCAACCCAAATACCCTATAAACTGCATAGCATCACCCTATTAATGACCCAGAACACTTGGACAACTGCATATCAACCATACAGAACACCCTCACAACTGCATTGTAACATCCTAGCAACGACATAGCAACAACCTAGTAGGAACCACCCAGAATACTTTAGTAACTGCATAGGAATGTCCTAGCAATGACCAGAACACCTTAGCAACCACCAAGAATCCCTAACAATTTCATATCAACCATACATAACACTCTCACAACTGCATAGTAACATCCTGGCAACCACATAGCAACACCCTAGTAGCAGTCACCCAGAATACTTTAAAAAAAGCATAGGAATGTCCTAGCAACCACTAGAACAGACTAGTAATGGCTAAGAACAACTGGACAACTACATACCAACCATACAAAACACCCTTGCAACCAAATAGTAACATCCTAACCACCACATAGCAACACGCTAGTAGCAGCCACCCAGAATACTCTAGTAACTGCATAGGAATATCCTAGCTACTATCTTAACAACCACCCAGAACACCTGGACAACTGCATACCAACCATATTAAACACACTCACAACCACAGAGTAACATCCTAGCAAAAACATAGCAACACCCTAGCAGCAGCCACCCATAATACTCTAGGAACTGCATAGCAACGCCCTAGCAACCACCAGAACACCCTAGAAATGGCTAAGAACACCTGGACAACTACATACCAACCATATAAAACACCCTTGCAACCGAATAGTAACATCCTAACAATCACATAACAACACCCTAGTAGCAGCCACCCATAATACTGTAGTAACTGCATAGCAACGCCTGAGCACCAGAACACCCTAGCAAGGGCAGAGAACACCTAGATAACTACATATCAACCATACAAAACACCCTTGCAACCAATAGTAACATCCTGCAAACCACATAACAAAAACCTAATACCAACGATTCCAAACACCCCAGCAACCGCATAGCAACACCCGAGAAACCACCCAAGATTAGCCTAGGATCTGCACAGCAATGAACTGGCAACCTATCAGTCACTCTATCAATCTATATACAGTCTTCAAAACCACCCAACTCCAAGCTATTACTGTAAATGTCCTACAGGCATTCTCAAGCCAACATAAGAGTTTCTCTTGACGAACATTTGAAGTAATGAAGGTTTGAGGCACAAAGATTCTGTGATTTAAAGATGCATCATATACAACTGAAGATCATTTGTCAGATGAGAGAGAAAAAACTCAGAGACACAGAAAGGGTATTTTACATTGCTCTTACCTTCTTACTGCATGTGGTGGTCATCCTCAGACAACACTTCCTGTGACACGCATAGCGACAGACTGAAGAAAACCAGAAACAACAAGCACACGGTCAACGGCGGATCTGTGCACCAGCATCACGTTACTCGCTCACATCAACAGGAAAATGAAACATAAAAGGCCACTATCGATCATGTCTAGATGTAAATGGTTACATTTACAGGAAAAGAATCTAATTATGCTGCTCTCAAGACTTGCAGACAGACACTTAGTGACTCAAAATACGGGAAAAGAGAAACTCCAGACTATGACATAAGAAATTAAAACGAAGCCATGAAAACGCTCTTGTTTGAGTTCCATTTCTAACTATTACAATATTAAGAGTATGCTGAAATATAAAAATGGCAGAGCTGAACTCACGTTTGCAGACACATGCTTTGTCCATCATCCAGATGAGAGAGGAACAGAACTCGCAGTAGGTCGGGATGCTGTACTGAGTGGATTTAAAGATGTGACCCATGTGCTCTTCCACCTGCAGAGGGCCACAGAGTGCTGAAGATGTTAACAGAGTTACCCAGAATTCATAAAGCCTATTACACAAGAATAATGATGTAAATGAAGTTTAAAACAAGGACTGACGGTGTCTGATTCCTTTTTTCTCCTCTTCTTTCTCTCAGGTTTAGGTGCCTGAAAAACAAACACAACGTCTCAGAAGAGTTTTGGAGGACGGTGCTTTGTTTGTGAGAGAGAGATGCTTTACCTTGCTGATGGTTCCATCCATTGGCTTGTATTCGGTCACAAACTCATCGAGGAAGACTTTGAAGGTGTTGACCCAGACTTTAACCGGCGACTCGCTCCAGTCTCTCTGCTCCAGACGCATGTTCTTCTCCAAGATGTGTTCGAAGAGAGCGTACAGATCTTTATATCGAATGCTCCTGCCATCATCCATCTGAAGGTGAGACGCATTCAAGGAGGTTTTGGAATATGACATTGTTTCCTTGGTTGCTTTTATGAACTCTAAAACTTTGGATTTGAGAAACTCACGGCCAGAGCGGTAGAGTACGAGTTGAAGATGTTGAGGCGAAACTCTTTTAGGGCCTTCTTGAAAACCACATCCACCGGTGTGTCCTTCTGACTGTCTTCAGCTTCCAGATCACCGATCTATGAAACGCCAGATAAGACATGTTTAATACATTGACTAATACGACGATTCTTTCAATTTTAAATTAGACCTCCTTTAAACACATTTTACTGTCAATCATTTAGCAAAACTTTGCTTTCATGAAACAAACTTCTCTATAAATTGTTCAAAAACCGTAATTACACAATGTTTTTTTAACAACTGAATTGTTATGGTAACTCTTACACAAACTGTGTATCTTACTAGTAAGTAACCTTACTTTTAGCCAAGAAATTTGGATATAAAATATTATTGCAAAAATTGTTGTGAAATGTAAATTGAATGCGAGGGGGTACACAAGAACTTTTTTTAATGTTCATACTTAAAAAGTACCGATAATATTAGTCACGTTTTACCATTCCTAAAAATTGTTGCGTAAAAAGATTCCTATATAAGTTATGCAAAGCCATCCTTTTGTAAATATAAAGTGACTGGTTAAACACATGGGTTATGAACAATTTGCAAAGATATTTGCTTGTAAAAATATTAATGTTAAAATACTAGTCGCACAAAACTATTGTAAAAAACATTCTTACGTAAATTAATTGTCTCAGTTTAACGAACAACAGGTAAAGATATTTGTAATAATATTCTTATGTCAATTATTACACTAGTTGCATCAAACCATTCTTGTACAAATTTGTTGTTATGGTTTTTTTACTTAAATTGTCACATAAATCAATTTTCATCAAAACTGGATATGGAAGATTAGAGACACATTGTGTAAACAATTCAGAAGTTTACAAAATAATAGTTTTAAAAGCAATTTAAACAATCATTTGTAAAAGTATATGGTGACAACACAGTCTAACGTTATTACGTAAATTATTACAGTAGGTAAGATTATTCTTTCATAAATTATCAAAAAATCTTTTTAATGTAAATAAGATTCAGTTTACAAAAGAGCGGCTTTATGAACAATTTACACAGCAATTAATTCTCAAACTATTAAGTAAATTATGGTGACAAAAGTATCGTCACAAAAACATTAGAGCATTAGAACTAGGGCTGGGTGGAATATACCGCACAATATATTATGCGCATCTCAAGCCGTTTTTTTGATTAGCGCTAAATCTATGTCACCTGTATTTAGAAGGAACGCTAGCTTATAGACAGAGCCGTAGATCACTGAGAAGCTGCGCGTTGAATCACCCGCGAAACTCAACGCGCAGCTTGTCAGTGATCTACGGCTCTGTGTATAAGCTAGCGCTCCTTCTAAATACAGGTGACGGAGATTTAGCTCTAATCAAAGAACCGGCTTTACTGATGAGATGCGCATAATATATCGTGCGATATTTATCGCCCAGCCCTAATTATGACTATGAATATTTCTACACCTACTCTGCTCGATTGTACAAATGGGACAGGGCTCAAGTGGACTAACTGACAGAAGAAAAAAAAATTTTTTTAGCATAACGTACAAAATATGACGGAAACATTTCAGTTCATTTTATTTTTTCAGCAAAGACTGTTCACTATATGTGATATATTTAGCTTTTTTTATTTAAATTATCTAGCACTAGTCTCAGAAGTGATGAGTGTGACAGCTGTCACGTGAAATGCTTTGTAGCTGATTGCCCATTTAGAGCTCTGCTTCTCGATTCAACTCTTTCCCTCACAGTCCTTGGATGTGAGACAGCTATCTTTTTCATTCTGTTATCTCATCAAGCAGTTCCTTGTCCCTTTCACTTCATCCAGCTCTACTCTCGCTCGGATGAACATGACGTCAAACCAAATATTTTCTGCTCTCCTTCACTGTCCCCAATGTCCACAGAGAGAAGCTAGATCACATTGGTCACAAGTTCTTAGCTGCTTTGGTGTTAATTAGTTTGTAAGTCAGCCTATAAACAGACTTGTGACCAAGCAAATATCAAGATGACAAGACAAAAAAATCAATGACTGGACTTCCATGAGACGTGTACACTCTCGGTTAAGGATAACCTGTAATTTAGTGAGAATGATTAAAGAAGAGACATATTGTATTAATGAGTGGGCTAATTTACCATCTCAGCACTGCATTGGATATGACATATTTTACTGCTGCTAAGACCAACATAGTGGCTTCTTTCAATATTCAGATCTAGTATCTAATATCATGCAAAATTAAATTTTTTTTTAGATCTTTTGACACCAGAGATACTGCAAGTGTCAGAAATATCACAATATTGTAAAATATTATTGCAATTACAACTCAGTTTTAATATACTTAAAAATTAAACATTCATGTGATGTGAAGCTACGTTTTTAGCAGCCATTACTTCAGTCTTCAGTGTGACATGATATGATTATTCAGGAATCATTCTAATATGCTAATTTTGTGCTCAAGAAATCAGATCGAGATGTATTTTTTAGATTCTTTCATTAATAGAAAGAATTTATATATATATATATCAGTGATGCGCGGGTCAATGTGTAAACAACCCGAACCCGACCGACGTTGTCAACTAACCCGCCCGCAACTCGG
>JAUCNO010000044.1:9641470-9656649 GCA_032353835.1 Enteromius viviparus
CATAGTTTTGATGCCTTCAGTGAGAATCTACCAATGTAAATGGTCATGAAAATAAAGAAAACGCATTGAATGAGAACTTTTGGCATGTACTGTATATATATATATAATATATATAAATATTTTTCAAATGTTATATTTTTATTAAAAAGCTTAGATTTGGACAGATGTTTTACAAACATAGCAACAAATAGCCCGGGCCCCCCCCCACACACACAGAAGTAAAAAATTGTCTGTTTAATTCCAAGAGTCAAAAAAAAGGGGGGCTAAGCCAACTTCTTGCAAGTTGGTATAAGAACTAAACAGAAAAACCCATTACCTCATTACACACTATAAGAGCATGTACAATATCATAACACACTTGACAGCCCAAAAAAGTAGCATTGCTATCATTGAGTAGTGATTGCTATGGCAATCTTCCTAATGACACACTCAACAGCCAACACTAACGGAGTCATGACAACAGAAGAAAGCATGTTTCAGCTGCAGAAGAGTCAAAGCTGTTGCATATAAGTAATCAGAGTGCAGAGTTATTGATTTTGCCTTCAAAAAGGGGGAATTATCTCGTCTACGGCGTCAATTCCATTGACTGACAGAGTGGAGTTGGAAAAGGACTGCTCACCTGATGGGCATCTAGATCGATGATGGTGGCCCTGGCAACTCCTTCCACCCTCTCAAAGAGAAACTGCAAAGGGAAACACACAAGGGAGGCAGTTAGGTTGTGGCTGACAGAGGAACAAATTGCAGAGAGGTTTGCAGATCTCATGACATACCAACAATCTGAGAGTGGAATGAACGTGGAAAAAAAAAAGAAATCAATGGATGAGCTTCAGTAAAAAGATGATACCTGTACAGATATCTGTACTCATGAGTCTGTGAGGGATGTTTTAACGAAACTCAGAATTTGGTTTGTAAAAGGTTTAATGAAATGTTTAAGTTATCCTTATATTTTTATTCTGTTTATTTCTAAAATAGAATCAAATTATATTATATTTAACAATACCAAACTATGCATAATAAATAGGATCTAATAGGACCCAAAATGCTCATTTCCAAATTAAAAATGTTAGCCAATAACAAGAGCAAAAGTTGCTGTGTGTATTCGTACCAATAACATACAATACATTGCTTTAGTCAAAAATAAAAAAAAATTTTTTTATTTTAAACCAAAAATCATTAGGATATAAAATATTTGTAAATTTCCTATACTGTAATATATCAAAACTTAATTTTTGATTAGCAATATGCATTGCTAAGAACTTCATTTCGACAACTTTAAAGAAATATTTCAATATTTTTGTACTTTTCTGCACCCAGATTCCAGATTTTCAAATAGTTGTATCTCAGCCAAATACTGTAATATCCGAACAACCATAGATCAACGGAAAGATTATTTGACAAATGTTTTTTTATGAAGTATTCATATTAAAATCTCAATTTCTAATGTTAAAAAAATGCCCCTTATCGCAGTTTTGTGGTTCAGGGTCTATGTGACCCTGGACCACAAAACGGTCATAAGGTTTAATTTGATCATTTGCAGATGATTGGCATAACCTGATTTAGTTCCTTGTGTAATAGAAAAAGTCAGCTGAATACTACTGTATATATTTTAAAGATGCATTTCAAAATCAAAATTCATTTAGTTTAACATACAGCATTATTTTTTGTATTTCTCAATAAAAATATATTTTTAAGTTCAGCTGGATATTAGATTATATTAGATATTAGATGTTGACAGTAATCATAATTGCAGTCAGGGTCAAAGATTTAAACTCTTAAACTGTCATGTTAATTCATTCATATTATTTATTGTCCCATAAATTGCTTATAGGGGTCAATTTTGCAATCTCTAATGTTTTGATGGAAGCATCTCACCTTGATCGCTAGTGTGATGTCAGCGTAAGCACAAAAACCTCCTCCTTTGTCACTGGAGCAGTGGTGGAAGCCTCCTCCTGCAAAAAGCAAAAAAGACGGCCCTGTGTTATAAAAATGGCACCTGTTTTCCAGAAATGTGAATGACTGAAAGACTTTTTAATTAGGATCGTATTTATACATTCAGGCCACAGATCCAATCTGTCCTCCCATGACCTGCCACATTTAGCCTCATTAAATGACTTTGCACTCCGGAAGCTCCTCTACGGGAGCGGGCCGGTTGCTGATTAGCATTTATTGCTTATTCACACGACCCAGCTTGCTGATTCACACCTTTCAATTACTGCGCAACACCCTCCAGAGGACAACGCGCGCATTTGAATGAATAGTCGTCGGTTGTCTATTAATGTTTAGCAATGCAGAGGCAAAGAACAGCTGTTTTTTAGCAGCAAGAAGGAAACGGCTGAGCTAGCAAGAGCCAGACTTTTTTTCCCCACATTCTTCCGAAACGAGGATGAGAATAGAATAGTGAATGCATTGATACATAGTCACCTTTAGGGAATTTTTTAAGAAAGTGACTAAGAGGAAAATCCCTGTTACATCTTAATATTAAAGAGTTAAGGGCTATCACAAAAGTGGTACATGAATATCTATTTCATGTAATTACTGTACATATTCATTTTTTCCTACTCAATATCAGTTGAATGGGGCAGTTGTTGTGACTTAGTAATATTAGGGTGCTTGAGAATCACTAATGATGAATCTTTTAATGATCAATAGTTTTCTGAGATGGAATCAAATATGCAGGGAGCACAGCAGATTCTTAAGCCACAGTAAAATGCACTTATTCTCTTGCCAATTGTTTTTCAAGTGATGATCGGGAGCATTAGAGAGAGAACTCACCCACATTTATTGCCCATCCTCGATCCATTGCCAGCTTTCCAGCCTAGGTTAGAAAAGAGAGAGAGAGAGAGAAAGAGAAAGAGAAAGAGAGAGAACGTTTTACTTTCATGGTTTCATTTTCCAGCTGGCATTGTCCCCCTATCAAGTCATCAATAAACGAACAGAAAAACAGAAATCTGTTCATATGCCGGATAAATCAACAGCAGAGTAACTTGGCGCTAAAGCTGAGGGAGGATACAACATTATCTGAACTTCTTTCATCTCTGGTTATAAATCCTTTCAACTTCACACAGAAGTTCTGAGCATATATTGTCTCCTAATGATTTAGGAGGGGGTTTTATACAGCTTTTTACAGAGATAATGCATTTCTGGTATTTAAATACACTCAGTCTACTCATTTATTTGAGTTGTTAGTCTTTCCTTATATATTCTTTCCTTTATTCACATATCTGTCATTTGTGTTATTATTAACATAAGGGAAATCCAATCTACTGAACACATTTAGTGGCTGAGGAATAACAGGAAATGTCTTTAAAATAGCGCTTATCACAGCAAGGGTTATCTATTTGTCTATCACAGATAAGGCCATCTTCTAAGAGTGGTGCATTCCAATGAGTTTTGCAATAAAAAGAAAACCTGATGCTGCTTTGTTGAAATAATAATCAGATTTTCACTCGTCTTTCAAAATGAGACCCGATTGTGTTTTCTTTTATCATTTCTTCTTGTCAAAAGTAATCGAGTTGCCTACATGAGTCTTTGGAAGCTGCGAGTACTTAGCACTGCAGAACAGTACCATTCAAGAGTGGTTAAATAAGGTTATGTTGAGGGACATTTTTCATAAATAGCGTTAGTTTTACACATAGAAACAATGAAATATAAAGTAGAAACTATTCTACAATATTTTCAATATTTGTGTTGCTTATCTATTATGAATGTGAATTATTACATAATTTAAGATACCAACTAATGGTAATTATAGACCGGTTTAACTGTATCTAGAATTGATATACAACCCAGCACACTCATGACACTATCCTCTGAGTGCATTTAAAGCTACTTTCAGTCACTCATGAAGTAGAGTGCCAAACTGAGAGGAGAGCTCCACACATGTACGAACACACACACACACACACACACACACAGTGCTCTTGAGCTCAATCCCTTGGCTGCTGCCAGTGCATGGCTTTGCATAAGGAGAAGGTTATCAGTGAGCCTAGAGCCCTGGGCTGCTCCTAGGAGGCACAGCTCAGCAGCTCTATCTTTCCTTTTTAACTTTCTCCTGCTCTCCCTCTCCTCAGGGTTTCTACTGATAGGGGATCCATCAGTAAAACTGCATCAAAAGTTTGAGTCTGCAATCATTTCAATCAATTCAAGGACCAGAGTGCATATAAATTTACCCATGATTAATATTTTATTCAAATCATTTTGTGCTCTCAATGAAATAGAAAAGGCAACATGGAAAAAGTCTATACATGCCTTAGATTTTTGGGCCAGTAGCTCACATTCAGTTCAGCTGATGTACACACATATATTTATATATATATTTTTAACAGACAAATGCAGCCTTGGTGCACTTTTCTCCACTTCTGTGTGTATTTATAGAAACACACCAAATACAGCATTACAAAAAAAAAATGTATTTATTTATTTTTTACATATAAACACTATTTAAAAATGTAAATTATTCTTTTAATAGCAAAGAAACATTTTCAGCAGCCGTTATAATTTTTTTTTCAAAGAAATACTTTACGCCAGCTATAATGTATCTGTTGTTTAGACTTTTGCTGAAATATGATGAAACACACTGCAAAACATTATTGATTTATTTATACCAACACTTTCCAACTGATGCAAAGCCTATCAAAAGTGACTTGCACACTTTGACAAATCCCCACCTGCACTTCCTTTCACTCCCTAGATCCCTAAGCAGTGCATAAGTATATAGTAAACACAAATCTACTAAACATCGGCACAATGATGACTCAGTTTCCTGGGACATGATTAGAATTCGCTCATTCACACTGGCTCTGGGCCATGCTTATTTTTAAATGTATCCTCTTCAGAATCTAAACAGAGCTCATATCAGCCCCGTTTCTAGTCTAACTACCTTAATGACATCACGACCGCTCTGCGCTAGAAGCATCAATTTGTAAAAACATCCACCGCCACATTCTGCATTTCTAAACTCAACTGAAGAAGTGCTATTAAAGCAAAGACAAGTGTGCACATCTGATCTCATTCATAATCATCACATTAAGACTCTGATCATAAACAAATCCACAACAACAGAAAAGAGATTAATGATACCAGCCTGCCCATAATGATAATTCCTCCCAAACGCCCACAATTACACAGCGGATGTTGTCTAACCTTGAACTTTTTAGCTCACTACCTAAGACGGGGACGGCCCGCACATACTCCCATGTTCCTCGAACCAGAACTACAGCTCCATCCAGTCTGTCGACTGCTGACTGAAATGGCAGTCAATTAGCAGGCCGTGAGAAGGGCTCAATGGGAGGTATAATTATGTTCTCGGGCTGAGAGGGACGTGTGGAGCACACTCATCGCGAGTTCGTCTGCCGCGCAGTGCAGTCTGTCAGAGCGCAGATGCACTGTGGAGAACACCTGGCATACCGCAAAGTAATTTACCGCAGTCTTTTACATCACTGGAATAACAGGGAGGATAAAAAGCAGGGAAGGACGTCCTCAAGATGGTACCGCTGCTAGAAGATTGACACCAACGTGCCTTAAAAAGGAATTTCCTGGGTTTAGCAGCATTTTCTGGCATAATGTTGATTACCATAGAAATTAATTTCCACTTATCCATCGTTTTCTTTAAAAAGCAAAAAATCTGGGTTCATTCGCAGTAAGGCACTTACGGTAAAGGTGAATAATTATTTTATCATTTAAAAAAATGCTTGCTAAGTTGCATTTAATTATAGAACTTTATTCAAGTTTTAACAGAAAAATAATGTTAATTGGTTACATAAAATTATAAGCTTTTGTTTTTTTTTTTTTTTTTTTGACAAGTAGAAATAATTTAGGTGTCAATATAGTCCACATAATGCCCAGCTGCTTCAAAAATGTTCTGTTTGAAAATAATTTTTAAAGGAATTGGTTTAGATGTCCTGAAATTTCAAAAAGACTCACTTAAATTAGCATCGCAGCAGCAATTATCCAGAAGCAAGCACCTCTCACACTTTCCTAAGAAAATGTAAAACTCAATTAGTACTATTAGTATAGATACATACTGTTTATACACACTCTTCTTAGTAGAAATACATAATGGCCTTGAAAGTAGTAGCAACTCCAAGTTGTGTTCTCATTGTGTGCTTAATGCTTAAGTTTAAGCAAATAAAATATTCAAATACAACAATTTAACCATCAGAAAGCATTTCCTACAGAGAAAACTGTCGTGGGCTGAAGTGTGCAAACATCCAAGCAGGTTATTAAGATCCAAAAACAGAAACCTCCTTTGAGAAATAAAACACTGAAAACTCATTAGGAATTAAAGTAGCACTCTTAGCCTTTATTTTTTTGTTTCTCTGCTTAACTCCCAAGCAGAAAAGCAGCAAGTAATGTGTCTGCTTCTATGATAGCTTCAAACGAGGCTGTTAGTGTTAATGTGGTTGTGTTACCTGTGAGAAACTCCTCCGAGCGTCTCTATCACAGATGTTCAGAGCCTTTCCTACCGGCTGTTCCTCCCCAGGTTATTTCAACTTATGCCAATGAGAGGCCCAAACAAGGTCCTCACAAACAACTTTCTGTCACCAAATGTTCCCATTTCCTAGCAAAACTTTGAACAATACTCCATGGAGCTGAAGCCTGAGCAAGATGATGACTCACTGTAGTACATTCTCCCAGCAGTATAACACCTGGTGTTGTACAAAACCTACCGGAAAAATCCTGAAGCAATGATTGTTCTATTCAAATTTATCTTTGCTACTTGTTTGCAGCATAAACAGAGCATTAGGAATAAAACCCCGTTAGAGCTTATAGAATCCTACGACCTACAGAAACACACGAGACGGATAAACTGAATCATTCTCTTTTGACTTTCTATTTGATATGTACAGATGTGTAATCGTTTAGAACTCTATTTGTATTGTATTGATACAAAGTCTTGCTGCTGGACAATAAAAGGAAATTTGGCACCTGTAAAACTTTAACCCACTGGGGTCGGCAAACACATGTATGCATTTTGAGGCGTCTTAATTGGTAAAGAGTCTACTTTTATTTGTATACACATATGATAAAAAATAAAACTTTGTGCATTAATAAAAAAGAGAACAAACAGGGTTTGTCTGTTGCTTTGGTCTGCGTGATCTTCATTTAGAATTTTTTTAAATTTTAAATAGAGAAGGTCTCAATGTTGTAGCTTGAAAATCTTTATAATACAGTCCCAGACTATTTCAAAGACCTTTTGTTAAAGGTCTAACAGTCTATATTAAATCTGAACCCATACTCAACTTTACAAAAGAGTTAAGTATGATTTCATAAATTCCTTATATTGCACATGTTTTAATCTCTACATACACATTTCTGGGAAAAATCGATACTCGAAACCTACCATAATGGTTCCTCCCGTTTGTGTTCGCAAAGGTTTTAGAACTTTGCGCTGAACCAGGAAGTTGGGCAGGAACAGGACAGGTGGGATTTCTGTGATGGTGGCAACCACCAGCGACCACTGACAGGAAAGAAATCACATGCACAATTTTTTCAAGGTAAGCAATTATGCTACTTTGGATATAAATTACAATTATACAGTACATTATAAATTATAATAAATAAATATTGTGACATTATTTCGTTTTGGATATCGTGGGAAAAAACGAGATGCTGTAAATACCAAAAATCAAAACAGAAAGCTATCGGGGGGATGATGGTGGATTGTTGTAATACATCAGGTTTCCAAACTTGCTCTGGGAGTGAAAAATAGTTGATGCAGGGGGTAATTTAGGGGAAATGCAAACTGGTGGCAAAATGTTAAGCAGGATAAATAGACTGTACTAATACATATTACAGAGTGAAAAAGTGTAAAGCAACTACAAAAGATTCGGTCACAGTAGAACTCAGATACCTCTCTGGAGCCCTCCAAGATAGCGTTCTGCATGCATTAAGGGAAAGAGAGAATACATACACAGAGCCGATTTAAAGGGTGACCAAGTGGCTGGACGATAAGCCTTCATAAATGAGCAGAGAGCAGTGTGACTTACTGTAGCTATAGTACAAATGACAAATGAAGCAACACATGCATCACCAAATAAAAATTCAGGAAATTGAATGCCTAATTTAAAGGTAAAGTTCACCATCAAATTAAAACTGACGTATTTACTCACCCTCGTGTGATTCTACGTGCATTTCCATTCACACAAAATGAGAAATTGTAAAGAAGCTGTACAGTTCTCTTACACAACGAATGTTTTAAAATGCCACAATGCATTGGGTAAAAATTTAGATTTTCTAATTAATCGTGATTTTCATTAAAGCAAGCCTGATTCTATAGCAGCATTCCTGTATCGCTGTACTGAATCCAGAGTATCAAGGCAAGAACAACAGAATTTGATACAATAAAAGGGCCATATGCCATAAAACAGCAAGAACAAATGGTTATTCTTCTTTGTAGTGAATTTAGGGAACACAGCGCAAGTGTAGTCCAATTCAAGCCCCCATGACTCTTCAGAGCTGGTTCTTTTTAGTCAATTACAAAATAAAGCACAATTTAAGAAGAAGTGACTGTTTTAAAGAGGTTCTTTTCAGTGAATAAAACAAATAACACAACCAAAATCTGATTTATGAACAAATGAGTCTGTGCTTTATAGTGACTCAAGAATCATGAATAAATGACTCAGTCAGCCAATGCCTTTAATGAATCATTCAATAGAAGATCTTTCTGATGCTCTTTTATCAGAACAAAATAATTTCATACATGTTGTTGTAAAGTTTACTTCGGCATTCACACTTGACAGCACTTTTTGGTATAGAGTTGATAATTATATAGCTCACAGATCTGCAACAACACAAGGATGAGTAAATAATTACAGAATTTGTATTTATGTGTGAACTGCTCCTTTAAATTTTCCCTCACTGTGCAGACTGCATGATGGGGCAGCTGACTCATGGGTGCTTTAGAGCCTCTTGGCAGACTGCAATCTTTGCAGAAGACTGCGAACTGATTGATTTGGATTGAAATAAAGGCCTGCTCTGAGTAATCCAGTGCAATTTGCTATTGTACACTTCCTCTGTGCATCACTGGCTCATTGCTGGTGAGATGAAATGAGAAGTCTAGATGTCTTTTTGATAAAGTAGGGAATGTCCACACTCTCATAATAGGGCTAAAATAGATTGAAATTGATTTGTCTTTTGGCACTGATCTCATAGTAGGTCTACAATAAGCATATTTGCCGTTTATTGCAAGCCAGCTTGAGAAAAGGACAAAAATCCTAATATGGCTTTTATAAATGGCTATTTGCATTGCTTATAGTAACCTTTTGCCATCAGTATATGGAGTTATGGGTGCCAGGAGAAGAAGTGGTAACACAAGACATGGGCACAGCATACTCTGCATCTCTACCTTGAGTCTGTTCAGGTAACGTGCGGTGTGAACCACAAGAAGATCTGCCTCGCTGGCCTCCCGGGCTAGAACAATGATCTCATCTGTGATGAACTGCTCCTCTGAAAACAAATCAATGTATTATATGAAAGCAACAATGAATGTGAACATGAATATCTGACAGTTGAATAAAAATACATGGTGAGCTGCGGAAGCACATTTTTAATCGTTAAGTGAACTAATGAGAAAAAAGAGCTTGCGCTGCTGACTAGTTTATCTGAAAAGCTGCCAGAGTTACACTATGCCCCTGACCTTGCAGCAGCAGCTGAGAAGCCAACATCCTCTTGCTCCTGTTCCCGAGGGGAGTTCAGCTTCCCTCATTATCTCTGCCTCACTGATTGCTCCTCTCTCTATCCTTCTCTACATCCCTCCACCTATACCTCCCCGCCACCCTCTATTCCTGAACTGACTTGCAGCTCTTTGATTCTCTATTTCTTTTGGTATCATATTTTATAGATCACCTTACACCCCGGTGTCTGCCTGGCAAATGCCACCTGCAGTTGTGCTGCACACCTTTTAGGAAGCGAATGACCTTGCCCCATTTGCCAGCGTCAAAGGGATGAAGCTTTTCCAGACCCATGAAGGTGATGTTGTACTCTGGGGAATAGACAATAGGCAGGCATGTCGCAGGGACCTCTGTGTAAAGTTCAGTTTGGTGAAAACTGTGGAAAGAAACATGAATATGTTATGTATATAATCAGTGTGCAGCATATAAGAAAGTAACTGATATTATTGTCAGAAGTTATTTTGCAATATCAGCCATTTGAACGTATGTACCCCTCATTTTACATTACAACTGTGGAAAAACTTTTGAAAACAATACCTACCCTTTGTTTCCTCCCGAATCTTCTTTTTTTGACATTGTGGCCACGGCATACCAATTTTCAGCTTGAAACACACCAAATAACAGCATTAGAAGAAAATATTCCTTTGTGTGGCACAGTTTTTCTGTAAGGACTGTGTGAGCATTTGCCGCGTTTGATATTTGTCATATATTAATTGTCATATAATAACGTACATACATCGTAATTCGTAAAACTTATCTTTGACGTTCGGGATAGCAAAAACTGCATTTCCCAGAATGCCTTGCCTGTTTTGCGCAGGCGCGGTAGTAATTTAGAAGACGCAACTGTGCAGGAAATATTTTCACTTTAGAATATCCTTCTCGGAGTCTTCAGGTAACCAAAATGGACCTAACACGACGTGCAAAACATACGTTGAAAGATACAGTCGGACCCAACTTCACAAAGGCATTTTCTTTTTGATTTGCTTGGGAAAAAAATCGCTGTAACAGTTAAATGTGAAATCGGCACGACTCACCTGCTAGCCATTTTATATTTCTCTTATTTCTACGGTGAAATTATTCGTCGTCTAGGCGTTTTTTATTAGTAACAGAACACTTGCAACAATCCTTTTAATGGATAGTATTGTTGTCTCTCTTTATACATTTGCAGTCAAGAGGATTGTGCTCATATTTAATCGTCTGCTCGTAGTTCCCTCCCTTCCTGAAGGACAGCCGCGCTCCTTACGCACGCGTCCCTTCGTACGTCATACTGACAACAAGGCTGAACTCTAAAATCTATACAATTAGTTTTTTGTATGAGCAAAACTGAGATGAATGCGGACAACATAAATTCATTATTTAACACTAATCCAGCGATAATATTCATTGAAATCACGTTGGGATAAAAGATAACGTAAGACAGTAGGCTATTTTGTGCGTTTTCCAGAGCATTAAAGGGTGAACCAAGACGGGAAAAGGGTTATTGTACAAAATAAAAAAGCATTGGAAATGTATTCTATTAAAACAAAATTAAAAGACAGTAATATATAGTTTAATGAAGACCTTTGAACAGCTCACATCAACAACAAGACGTAGGAAGTGCGTTCTCATGCCTACAAGAGTATTTGCTTAGTTGCACTTTTAAAACTCATTTGTTTTCTCTCAGAATAGACCTGCAACCCTCCAGCTAAGGATCTCTATACCAATCCAGCTGAGGACAACAAAACATGATGCTGTTATTTAGAAAGTGCCAGAAAGAGTTCAGCAAAACTAATAGTTTCATGTTTAATCTATGTTTGATGTTTAATTATTTGCATTGATGCACATAAGCATAATTTCAGTAATTTATGAGAGATGATGAAACTTGTACTTCACCTCATTTATTTCATAGGGTAAACATGTCTCCTAGTTGCTGTCCCCAGAGTTTTAGTTACTAAAAATATCTGTTTGTGTAGCCCTTGTGCAATACTGACGTCATTGCCCCCGTCTCAGAGATGAAGTGAAGCTGTATCCCTTACTCACTAGCTGCTTTCTTTTAGCCTCGAGTAACCCGTGAGTAAAAACCATCATCCAGCTGTTATGTAAGAGAATACAATGGATAAAAGAGAATAGATGGCAGTGCGTGTGTCCCTGCCCTCATTGCTAGCAGTTTTATCAGTATCCTAATTCCTTCACAGGCTGTGGTAATCTAAAGGCACCCACAGCTAGCATGTAACGTAATGGGTCTTCGCACTTCCCTCAAAGTACAGTCTCACTGTGGCTGCTCTTTGAAGCTGAGGCAGCCTATGGCATGGCCTGAGTAGCTTCTTTCTATAATGGAATATTTTTGCATAAATTGAGACTTCAGACTTGTTTTTTTTTGTTTTTTTAAAGAAACTGAGAGTATAGAAATATCTTACTCTCTACAACGAAAACCAACCCGGTGAATTTAATTAATTCACTTATGACCCCATCATAATGCAGCATGCAAACTGGTTCATCTGCATTTCTCTATAAAGCTGCACATTTCTCCCCGCATCAAACAGATCTGTTGGTTACTGTTTAGTCTCTCAAAGAATTCTGTCTTTCTCTCTCTGCCTCATCTTACAAAGAGTTTGAGTCATTCAAATATGCACATTTTTCACATTGCGCAGAATAAAGTCCTTGAGACTGACTCTCGGTTATATTCAGAATTCATTTTAAATATAGGATTAATTGGATTCATTCATAGTGAAAAGCATATGTGCTTATCCACTAGAATTGAGTTTCCTAGAAAAGGGCCAATAAATAAAGCCCTATTACGCATTTTCCTAGTGAACAAATTGTTTGTACAAAAAAAGTATTTACTAATGTGGTGTTTTGTTCTTTATGTATTTATTAATGTTTTTGAAACACGAAAAAACCCATTAACAGACTATTTACTGAATCTCTGCACAGCTTTCCATACAACTTTCAGAGCACAAAGAACCACAAAAACATATTGAGTGTTTTGAATCCATATGAATAAGATTACTATTCACAGGAAATCTTGCCCTGGTGGCATGCTGCATTTGGTAATGAAACACAAGAACCAATTTTAGTATGGCATTTTAAAATGTAGTTTTAGTGTCCATGATGTCAAACCTTTTCCATTCTTCTGAAAGACAGACCAACTGTATGCTAATACATTGCTGTACCAATTTATTACCACATTTCAACAAATGGAAGGTTGAAAATCAATCAGCTTAACCAAAGTCTGCTTCTAATTCTTATAATTGATTATCTTTTGATTTCTAACCAGAGTGTTTGTCAGAGAAGGGTGATTGTGAAACATCTGTTGCACTCTGTTTTGTAATTTTTCAGATGGCTCGCTGGAGGCAAGCATACAATTCACCTGTCCTCCGATACCCAGTTGATCAGTTTCCATGACGACAGTCAAAGAGAGATGACAGCAACTGTCCATGTTATCATCAGCGGCTTGGTTCTTACAGTGGATGTTCCAGGCTTTGTGCTTCTTTGTTGACTGCAAAGGTGTCTACAAGCCTTTCTGTGAAGTGGCTTGCATTGTTTTCTGAGATACTACTGTCTCTGCTGTATACTGTTCCTCGAGGACTCTCCCAGTGAAATATTTCTAAAGGTGACCAAAAAAGTAATACGTTTGGGGGAGTGAACTCTGCTCATTTTAAGATCTTTAAAGGAAGTAGGAAATAATTCTCATACGCTGGCGCAATTCATCTGTGAGGCGACATAAACATCAAAGGTTGCCATCGGTGCATTGCTGGAATATGAATCCTTTGTTCTCAAGGTTCTGTCTGGAAGCTCTTTGTGACAGAATTGTGTGATAAATGACTCTGCTTAAAATGTAGGGCTTGAATGCACCAGGGCTAGTAGGAAGATAAAGGAATGTCTACAGAATATGATGGCACTGGTCTGAGAATGTTCCTTGGTCTCAGACTCAAGATTAGATTGTTGTACTCCACAATCTGACAGCTAAAGAGTTAAAGATCAGCTCGCTATATGTGATTGTCATTCTAGACGAGCCTGTTGGGATAAAACTCTAACATGTCAGCACAGCCGATTGCAGTTCCTGTGAATGGTATGAATTAGTTTGACCTTGAATGGTTTTGAATAGCAAAACCTAAAATAATCCAGGTTTTGACAGTTTATGCTTGAGTTAACAGAAACCTTTCTTCGTTTTAAGGCACAGAGGCTTAGTTTTTGCTAAGGATAGCCAGGGAATAATTAACTAGTTTTTGCTACCATTTGTAGAATATACAAATGGCTGTTACAAAAATAAACGGGGGTCCGTTGAGGCTTGAGGAAGTAATTATCTTCTGATGATGTCATATAAAGGTGCTAATTATTTTAGACCATGTTATGCTACAGGAACTTTATTTTCTCTATTACTTGGCTATGCTAAATATGTTAATTTGGAAAGTTTACAGAAGACTCTTTTGGGGATTTGTTTCTTGTATGAATTGAGGATACTATGTCAAATATGCTAGTTTTAAATATGTTACCCGTATACATAATTAAAAACTGAGATTTGCATTTCCATCACAATTTGGAGCATGGAAGCTATACTCGGCGGGCTTGACCTCATCTTTAAGTAAAAGTACTGTCTCTCTGCTGAGCGAAGGAACACTTTGATTTATGTTGAGCAATACTAAAGGGGATCATGAGATTTTAGATAGAAAGCTCAGCCATCTGCAATCAAATCCTCCCCAAGGTCAACAGTGACAACATGATCCTTAAGTAAACATAGTAAAGAGCAGGTGGGATTTGGCATGCTTTTTGCCATTTTGAAAGAGTCTGTTATATGTCAACCACAGACACCAAGGGGTGAAACGTCCCCCCTATATCTCTGTGTGTATAAACAAAGAAGGCAAAGTCTTTTTGACATTATTTGCAGAAAAGGAGGAGGCAAATATACAGTGGGTACCGAAAGTATTCAGACCCCCTTGAATTTTTCACTTTTTGTTATATTGCAGCCATTTGCTAAAATCATTAATGCTCTTTTTTTTCTCATTAATTTACACACAGCACCCCATACTGACAGAACAACACAGAATTGTTGACATTTATTGCAGGTTTATTAAAAAAGAAAGTCCTCTGCTATTCCTCCTTGCAGATCCTCTCCAGTTCTGTCAGGTTGGATGGTACACAGAGGAACACACCACACAAGTGGCTTTTATTGGTTTATTTCGTAAACAAACATGGAACTAGAACCATGTTCTTTCCATCGATCAATGTCTTTTTTTCACATTGAAAATATTTATGCCTATGGTCAGTCGGCACAAATTCCACTGATCTTTCCACAGCGTCGTTGGCAGGGTGGCAAGAGCGAATTTTGTGAACACACAGTCAGGAACCTTAAGTGCAGTACAAAAAAAAAAAAAAAGATTAACTTTGGCCAGATCTGTGCCTCTTCAGGCAGTTCCTTTGACCTCATGATTCTCATTTGCTCTGAAATGCGTTGTGAGCTGTAAGGTCTTATATAGACAGGTGTGTGGCTTTCCTAATCAAGTCCAATCAGTATAATCAAACACAGCT
>JAUCNO010000044.1:9656749-9670307 GCA_032353835.1 Enteromius viviparus
CTGTGTTTTTCTGTCAATATGGGGTGCTGTGTGTACATTAATGAGGAAAAAATGAACTTAAATGATTTTAGCAAATGCCTGCAATATAACAAAGAGTGAAAAATGTAAGTGGTCTGAACACTTTTTGTACCCACTGTAAAATGTTATATTTTTACATTAACTATGCAATCAGTATTGTGTTTGAAGCCAAGTATGAATCTCATTAAGTTCATTTTTTTTTCAAACATTTTACATTTATTCCAAAATTATAGATTTTACTTGTGAACATATGTTTAGCTATTCTTTCTAGTTAACTTTGACCTATTTTTTTATTTTTCAGATCAGTATATATACAGTATACAGTATATATACATATATATAATATTTTATATATTATACATGTTTCTTATCCAGTAGGTACTGCCTCCCTCCCTTGCCTCCTCAGAGGAAAGCCCTTGATAGTATAAATACTATGAATTCGGAAATATACTACTGTGTTCTCACACTGTTTTTTGACAACTTTGTTGCTGTAGAAAGACTATCACTTACCACCACCTATTGGTACAAGGTCACAGTAGTTGCACAAAATCATCACTCTTTGTACACTGCTTGACCAGTCAGTCAGATTTAAGGAGTGGAACAAACAGTGGTCCACATTTGATAGGGTGTCCAAATTATTTGGAAATTCCTTAATATTCCAAGAAACGCACAACTACTTGATGACAGCGTCACCCTCACGTAATAGCCCACTCCCAACAAAAGTAGTCTTCTGTCCTTTTCATAAAATAGTCCTCACAGTTTGCTAAAATTAAACTCACAAAAATTTGGACAGCCAAAATCAGAGTGGTTGATATCAAATGCCACAGGCTATCACAGACATTTGGAGCATTTTGGAGCTGGCAGCTGGTGCTGGGTAAAGTCCAAATCTTTGTCAAGCGAGCTTCTGTCCTCCCATCCCAACCCTGCCTGTACCAAGCCCTGAACTCCACTGCCTACTGCAAACAGAATATCATGTGACCGTGAAACAATGAGACCCCTCAATAAGGCTTGCCCACACTCACAGTGCCTGAGCTAAATATTTGCTTTGCGATGCTCAGCAGTATCCAAGATGGAACTCGTGGATATGATTTTGTTTTTTTGCACTTTAATAGATTTCTCATGTTGATTACCCCTTTCTGTGTGGAGCTGTCAGAATTGATTCTTGCGGCTTAGGCCTTTTTCTTAGCACTGCAATCAATTGTTTCACTCTCCTAATGATTTGCCTTTTTTGTGATTATTCACAGCTGTGGAGTCAAATGTCATTTCAGCTTGTGTTTTTCTTTTTATTTGTGAAACTGATGAAATATTTGGATATGACGAAGAAATTTATGTTGTTTTCCTCGAAAAGACAGTACACCTAAGTCTCAGTATAGCACTGCCCGTGTTTTCAAGGTTGGAAGTACAGTCTCCCTTAGCAACCAAAATGCTTTCAAACCCGTCATACACACATGTACAATAAATCCAAGGAAGTCTGCAATACACAGAGAAAGCTATTATCATTTCCATTTATCTTAATGCCACTTCATTTCGCTACATTTCAGTGTAGTCAATCATACTAGCATCATTTGTTTGCAGATGAGCACTGCTTCAATATTTTATCCAGGCTACTGCAATGAATTTTACACATTGTAGCACGACTTTAAGGAAATTTAATTTTTTTTACCTTGAAGTATCAGTACTGTATCTTCTGTTTCTCTCACATGCACCTCTCAAACACCTGTTCAGGGAGTATTGGAAGAATTTACATGACTCCATTAATTTACATAACAGAATTTGGGGGACCTGAACATTTTTCAAAAACTGTAAAACCAGTTTTTGAAAACTATAACATTATCAAGTGTGAATTTGTGAAAATGTCATGCACATACATATTATTAGGTGTGTAGTATTTCTTAAGAAAATGACATTACCAAGCACTGATCTGAATAATACAGCACTTTTAGTGGTTGTGAATGGGGATTTGCACAAAGCAGTTATCTATATGCTGAACTTATGGTACTGTCTGTGGAGACTGACCTAGAAGAGAAGGAATCGTTGAATAAAGTTATTTTTGTTGTCTTTTTGCACACAAAAGTATTAGCGTAGTTTTATAAAAAGTCTTTACTACCTTTTTGGTCCTTGAACGTGGTAGTTGTGTTGCTGTATTTTCAGAAAGCTCTTGGATTTCATCAGAAATATCTTAATTTCCGTTCCAAAGATGAACAAAGGTTTTACGGGTTTGGAATGGCATGAGGGTGAGTTTTTTTTTTTTTTTTGAGGCCTGAAAATACTGTTGTAAAAATATCACTGTTACAACCTTTTAATGTCTATCAACAAACTGTTGGAATACTTGACCAATTTTGCAGATGCAGAGAAAATGTTGACCTGTAAAATCAAGTTAACAAATTGGGGCAGAGAGAAAGAAGTTAGCAGTTCCATTACTATCAATCTATGAAAAGATTGCCCAGCCCACCTACACTGCCGGATGTTAAACAAATGAGCAGTGGCAAGGGCTAAAACACCTGCCAAATGAGCAAGTATTCATTTAGCTAGGTGGGTGTGTAGACATTGTTACACATCAGCGAGGCATAAAACCTTATACAAGCACTACTTAAAATCACATTTGTCTCACTTGGGTGATTTGTAGTGCTTATCAGTTGTCTAAAACATTTTTTTTTAAGTTGAGAACATGGTGTTCTGATGTAGCAGTGGACATTTGCTGATGTTCACCTTTCTACAATAAATCAAACCAACAAGAGATATAGTCAGTAATGAGCTCAGTATGGTACAGTAGGTGTATCCACTTACAGTTAATAAGCGGCAGGCGGTAGTGAGGATGCAAACAGCACTTATGAGCACTTAAATTTCAGGTGCATGATTTTATTAGTGGAATTACAGGAATGGAAGCAGATTCATTCAGTCATACATCCACCCTTTGTACTTTGATGGATATCTCTATAGGACAACATGGCAACAAAGCTCATCATTTGTTATAGGCATCTGTGTTTACTCACAAATAATACTAAAGTGAAGAACTGAAGCCCTGGTTTTCATTGTATTGACTGTATTAGTTTCATGGCACAGCCTACTGTGTATCTACTTGTTGATGACACAAAGGCCTCCATATAAAACCTCTTGATGAAGTATGTGAGTAATATCCACTACTTGCATGTGCATCCACTAGATGCATGTGAAATGTTGTGCACTCAAAGTGCATTAATTAAGGTAGGGTAGAGTGGGGTAAAATGCCCCCAATTTGCTTTAAACATTTACAGCAAAATCAGAGTAGAGGCAGTCTTAGCTTAAAAGAAAAAATAATATAATCAGTAATTACAAAATCATAATAGCCTATTTGAAATATGTTGTTACGTTAATGCTAACTGGCTAGCTAACTAGATGTTGATGCTAACTTGAGGTAATGTTTTAAATATAAAATCAAACTAACTAAAAATCAAAAGATTTGATGTTTAGAGCAGAATAACTTGCCCATTGCCCAATGGGGGCATTTTACCCCACAGACTATGTCTGAGAAAGAGTTACGTCATTCTGAAAATATTATTATATTTTTATTAAATAACATGCACTGCCTACCTACAGGCCTTACTGTTCTCATTTCTACAAAACAAGTTTTAAAGCACTTTTTCCTTACTGCTGAAAATTAGATCCTTTATTGTGAAATCCGTTTTCTCACCAGTAAGCTTTATGGTAAAAACTTCTACATCACACACACACAAAGTTTCTTGAGCAGAAAATCAGCCTATTAGAATGATTTCTGAAGGATTATGTAAAGGCCAAAGCAATGTCTGCTGAAAATTCAGCAAATAAAAAGTAAAATAATTAATGAATAAATTAATGAATAATTGAGGCATTTACGTATATAGCGCTTTATTGTGTATTGCCGTTACAGCCATGTGACGGGGTCTCTCACACCAGCTACAGGTGGAGAGGAGAGAGAGGGATATAGCCAATCTAGTGGATGGTGAATATTCGGAGGCCATAATTGATTAAGGCCAGTGAAGGGAATATGGCCAGGACACCGGTGTTACACCCCTACTCTTTACAATAAATGTCAGGGGATTTTTAATGACGACAGAGGGTCAGGACCTCGGTTTAAAGGAATAGTTCACCAAAAAATGAAAATGATCCTGCTCACCGGTTTCCAGTCAGCAGATGTGAGAGAAAAGTGCTTATTCCATTTAAAATATGGACATTTAGCTACTGTACAAAAATGCATGGATTCACTACAGGGGGACTTTATTCACCATCCATAGCCATGTGAGGGCTGTTTTATTAACAATATGCGCAAGTTATTTCACGTCTTCTGAACTGAATACAGCTACCACCCATTTAAAGCTATTCAAAGGCTTGGAGGTGTCTGGACATTTTTTAATATAACTCTGACTGGATTTGTCTGAAAAAAGAAATTCATACACACCTAGGATGCTTCAAAGGTGAGTAAAAGACAGGATCATTTATATTTTTGCGTGAACTATCCCTTTACCATCTCATCCGGAAGACTGATTTTTTTTATTTTGTTTTTTTAAATTAAATAGTTTCAATAATTAAATAGTAATTAAATTGTAATTGTAATTATACTTACTGTATTAATAATTTTTCTTCTTTTTGAAAGTGAATTGATGAGCTTTGAGTACACAAAATGCTTATTGTAAACAAGTTATTGAACTTTTCCAAATAGCAATATAAATATAAGTTAAGAAATAAGTCATAAAAAGGTGCATTATTTGCTATGCTTGTTTGACTCATATTATCATAATCATTTTATCATAATAGAAAAAGTGTACCAAAAGTGCACCACTTTCAAAAAGTCAGAATACTGTGTCAATCAATCAATTCATTCATTTACTAGTTCAGAATGATTTTTACACTGTACTCGAACACCTGAGCCACATACATGCACAGCCCCATAGCATTCAGAAGACAAACAAGCTTCCCGCCATTTAAATGACAGACTGTTCCTCTTCAGCACAACACACTCACACTTAGCAGGAAGCCCTTCTTACACCATAGATTTCTGTGAGTCCTTTAACACAATAGCTTATTTTCTGGGAGCTGGGGATTTCTCTAATATGTTTCTGAACCACTATGAGAGTAATGAGTTCTGCTGTGTGGGTTTGTTAATAACAAACAGGAAAGAGTAACTTTCCAAACGACAGAAGCAAAACTGCACAAAAGAAGATCTCAGAAAAGCACTAGGTGGAAATCATTATGCCAAAGTTTTAGGATTCAGACCTAAAATCTTCCATTATCCGCTGATTACTGCAAATGTTTTCTTGCCAAATTGGGGCCCCGAAGAGATTTCTCTGCATAAATACAAAATGAGAAGCGTGTCAAAGAATGATTGAATTAACAGCCTATCGCTTGTGAATATTCATGGCTATCAGAGTATGAATTTTATTCCGCAAAAATCTAGTTATGCCTGTTATGAGCATAATATAGATTCTACTGCATGTGGTCATTATATCCATCACTGCTTCATATCCACTGCTGTTGCACTTTAATGACACGTTTGACCTTTTGACCTCGTTTTTTCTCAAATCTATTTTTTGTAATCTAATTTTTCTATATTGTTTCAAAAATCAATTCAATATCAGTTTATGAAGTGGAGTGAAGAGTCTTTGCTGTACACTACTTTAAGTTTAAATCTTATTTATTGTCCTTCACCCACCGCACTGCTTTGTTTACCTGAAGTTTCCCTGGCATGGCCTGCATAATTCATGAGTAATGTGTGTTACACATCAAAGTCTGCAGCTTTTTTAATGTGCCTTTTTCCATTCTTCGGTGCAGTGGGATGTGATGGATTCTGTTTATTTCCCGTTGGAGTCATTTGACTGATGGGCTGAGGGCTGTACTTTGTTATATGTTGGTGGTAATGTGGTACAGCTCTAATGGCCCAACTCTGAGAGAAATGGCCTTATTGGCTCACCTGCTGATTGGAGACTTGGCTAAATGATAGATACGTTTTTCTGAAGTAAGAAATTGTGTTTGTAAAAGTCATTGACGTGCCATTTGGTGCTTAGTATTATAAGTAACACTCTAAATTACACATTCTGCATTGTTACTTTGTTAATGGCAACCACAAGCCGATTACATGCAATAAATAATATTTAGCAGGAAATATATTTTTTTCTATAATTGCTAATAAATTTAACTGAACATCAGTGTTCACTCCCAGAAAATATGACTTAAGTCAACATGTTTCCCCACCAAGTAATAAAGTTTATTGCCTTTGGTGGCTTACAGTATTTCTTTAATAATGGTCTTATTTCTCGCCTGTTGATACCTATTTTTTTTTGTTATGATATCCTGAAATGTCATTGTTTCCATACAATGAAAGCGGTGACCAGAAGCTGTGCCGGATTTCCAAAAAGTTCCTATTAACTTTAAATGTGGAAAAAGAGCAGCATTAACTGTTAGCTGTGTAAATTGTAACAATTGTAATTTTTAGGTGAACTATCCCTTTAAAATCAGCATTGTATCATAACCAAAAGCAAGAAAGACAGCACTATTCATTTTACATTTATATCAGACACAGGTGCATCGATGAAATATCTCACACATTGCCTCTGTGATTGATCACTCACTTTCAGTCAAGAAAAGTGGAAGAGAGCGAGAGGAAGATTGTAAAATGAGGAAAGAAGGACAGACAGAGCTATTGTGCTTGTTATTAATGTTTGTGAACAGTGTTTGGAAGTTCACTGCTGACATACGCCTTTTAAGGCCGTCAGTTCTTTTGTTCTCATTCCTGCGATTGTTTTATCTATTGCAGACTGACCATGCATTTAGTTCCTCATGCCTGTTATTAGAACAAACCTCACTTTCGCTGGACTTATTGCCACCCTTATGTATGATACGGGTATATTCTGTCAATCTCATACGGCTTTTGTACCTCAATTGAATACAATCCAACTGTGGGCTATAAGTGAAATCATCCCGTTTGGATTTTTGGTCAGGAACTGAAAGGAAATTGGCCAAGATCAAAACAACAGCTGGATGGACTGCTTGCCACAAATATGCAGGCTGCAGGCATTTTTTGCAAAAAGCGAACAGATTTGTATTGATTTGAAGCACACTTCATCTTGTAGCATGTGCAAGCATGGCGCTTGATTTATAGGATTGATGTGCGTTTGGTTAAGGTCAACTGAGCAATTGCTGTGGTCTGTGATGGCTGGCTTTTTTATGAATCACTATCAGCATTGAATAAATAATGGCTAAAATATGTACACTGTGGTACATTCTACACTCGTTGACAGCAAGAGCGCTAATATTTTTTTTGCTGTTCTATCTTTCCATTGTTCACTACAGAATGGCTGAAGGTCATGGCATTTTCATCCCCATCAACATATAAACAGAATCTACACACAGGTCGAACCTACATAATGAGCCCTTTGTTAATGAGGTCTCACTTTTACAAGGACACATAATTTAATATAATAAATTAACCCATGGAAACAAATTAAGCTATTGTTAATGAGTCACAACCATGTATCAATTCAAATTTTACTTAATTGTAATTAGCATAATTTTGTCGGTTAATAGCTAATGGCTTATCGAGCGCCGGTTGTTGGTTAGGAGAAATAAAATAACCGAAATTAACATTCCTATTTCCAATACAGTTGCTTCTGTAAAGATAGAGGTATATGTCTTCTTTGTATAAATATATCCAAAATCGGTAAAATGTCGTTGCTTATCGCGAGAGGCAAAAGTTAAAGTTTTAGCTGCATAATGTTGGTTAATAGCTTTTATCGGCTTTTATCAAATATCGGCAAAGTTTTGCACTAATCTGTATGGAAACGCGGCTGACAACCAATCAGAATTTATTCTTCTATCTTCTGTCTATTTTTGACAATTTAAAGTGGCAGACCCGCTTGAGCTTATTATAATAAACAGACGATATCATTCGCTGGTGTGGACGCAAATATAGTTATCGCTATTTTTAAAATAATCTTGCTTGGTTTGAACGGGCCTAGGCACTACCTCTGAGTCCTACAACATGAAAAGCTATGAGTAAAATGTCACGTGTTGTCTTCTCTCGGAATTGCGGTAATTACGACATGGTGTATAGACAGCTGCCGTTGAACATTAAACAGTTTAAAATGTGACCATGCACAACAAAACCAGTCGTAAGTGTTAATTTTTGAAAATTAAGATTTATACATGATCTGAAAGCTGAATAAATAAGGGCAATATTTGACCGAGATAAAACTATATGAACATCTGGAGTCTGAGGGTACAGAATAATCTAAATGCTGAGAAAATCACCTTTAAAGTTGTCCAAATAAAGATCTTTTCAATGCATGTTACTAATAAAAAATTAAGTTTGCATATATTTTCGGTATGAAATTGACTACATAACTTCATGGAACATGATCTATACTATCCTAAGGATTTTTGGCTAAAAAACTAAAATATCTGTAATTTTGACCCATACAATGTATTTTTGGCTATTGCTACGAATATACCCAAATATATATATGTTGGTATGTTGCGGGCTACTTTTCTTTCAATCGTCATCATATTTTATGACATATAACAAATGTTTGACGTCAGTGACTGACGTTGACTATTGATTTAAGGGAGGAACTTGTATAGCTTACTGTAAATGGGGGTGTATTATAGTTACTGCAAAGGAAACATCCCAGTAGATTAGGCTACAGTCACAGTACTCAATGTTGAAACAGTACACTTAACCTGATTATGTTAATTAGTTAATTTACATATTCATAGTGATTAAATTATATCGACTGAAAAATCTGTGAGCTCTCAAGGGACTTGGATGTTGCTTTTTGTATACACAATGTGCATTTAATTTGAGTGAATGGAGTGTAAGAACTCTAGGTGAGAATATATCTCAGTATAAAATGCATTCACAGTCAGATAACATTGAAGTGTGAAGAAATAATCTCTTTAGTAAAAAAGCCAACATGTTATACATGCACACCGAGTCTGTGAGGAAGAGCAACAATATTGAAACATCGTGCTCACCCTCATTATACTGAAATACTGGCTCATTTAGAAATCCTATTTTTTCTGCAGCTAAAATGAACTTTTTTTGTGGAGGAGAGGATGAATGTAGTCTCATTTATGAGACTGTTTATCAGTTTTGGGGGCATGAAATAATGAGGCAGGCAGATTTGCCAGTTTGTTTTACTGAAAAAGTGACTGGAGTGACAGCTGACTATATTGGGCCATAAGTCATTTTTATTGTTTACTGTATTTGCATGAGTGGATTTATATTAGCAGGCCTTCGGGAGATGGAATGAGAAACTTTTGTCTTAGAAGTGCATTATTATGTCTTAAATAGATGTTTATGGATTTGCTCCGGCTTTCACAACAAGATGCTAAACAGTGAGAGTTACTGTTCAATTACAAGAAATTACTAATTACCTAATATTCTCTCTTGCACACATTATATAACATATTTTTCCGGTGGCTTCAATTCATCAGCTGTGGCTGCTGCTGTGTTATAGAGCAATATTTGTGAACTTTAGGTCAGAATCATGAAGATATCTTTGTCTGAACAGCTGAGCTTGTAGTACATACTGAAACTGTTCATATCCTTGGAGGAATTTAATGAGAACCATTCATGTGTATGCAAGATGAGCGCTTTTACAGAACATTAGATTAGATCACCGACAATTCTTCTGCTTTTTTAATCATCTTATCAGAGTCGTGTGTCAGATACCTAATAATCCAACCAGCCTGGGTTACAGTGATTTAAACACTTTCTCCTTCATGCCCTGATTCCTGTCTATGAGTTCTCTCCGTTTGGCTAAGCCAAATTAATGGGCAGCAGAGTGTAATGGGAGTGGGTAGGCTACATGACGTTAAAGGATGGAAAGAGCTCAGATGCGGGCATCCTCTGATGCATCGACACTCAAAATTGATTCTGTCGCCTTGTTTTCAGGCATCTGACAGCTCACCAATTGGCAAATGTGCTGCGTGTAAGTGTGGAGATGGACCCTGCTGGTGGCTGGGGGCTCTAAGTGGGAGGTTTGATTGGAAATGAATCTACAAGGGGACGTTCTTTTGAGTTCAAGCATAATGGTTAATGGTTAGATATATCTATCTATCTATCTATCTATCTATCTATCTATCTATCTATCTATCTATCTATCTATCTATCTATCTATCTATCTATTTGTTTATTACCATATGTACTATTTGTATGTACACAATATGTAGTTTGTTAAAGTTAAAAAAATTACATCAAATTATATATTTTGTATGTATTGCTGGTCTTCTGTATTGTTAGATTTGAAATCTAAATAATTTTAATAATTAATTTATGCTTTAATTATTGTATTACTTTTCAAGTGACTATTGATGTATATTATGCTGACCAACACTAAACTAAACTAATTTATTGGAATTCTCTGTTAAATTCATTTGTTATTTTATGATTATCATCATTGTATTATTTCCCTAAATATATTATTAAAAAAAAGTCTATATTAAATAAATAGGTTTAATCAAAAAATCAAAATATTTTCTGATAAATTGCTATATGTTTTGACATGTACAGTGTAAAAAATAAGCTGCAATTATGCTTGTTGCCAGTAAATTACTGTAGATTTATAATTATAAAATATATTGGCAACAGTTTGTTAAAATATAAATGAACATTAAACTTAAACAAGTCTTTATTTTTACGGAATAAAACTATTAGAAACAGCCTCATGCAAAGCATTTCTGTTTTTTTTTTCCTGATATTGGTTCCCAGAAATGCTTTTCATTAGGCTGTTATTTTATTGATTCTTTTCTTGTAAAGATAAAGACTTAATGTTTAATGTTCATTTATTTTTGCACAAACTGTTGCCAATAAATAAATTTTAATCTACAGTAGGTTACCAGCTGCCAGTAATTCTGTAATTTCTATAGAAATTATTAACAGTGATGCATTTCAGATTTCTCAATTTGCAGTTTTATACTTTTTTCAAGTGAAGTTGCATTTTTTAATATCTTTCAATATAAGTTCTGAGTAGTCCTGTATTAAACACGTTTAATCAAATATGCCTCAATTGCTTAAATCTAGGTCTTGCAAGTATGAAAATGCATTTCTTAACCCCCCGTTTTCCACTCTGTATGGGAATTTGGACAAGAATCAGTTCCGTTAAAATGGCTTTATTGGCTTCAGCATTCATTTCACAAGAAATGTGCTGAATCATGTGCTTCTTCTCAGAGATGATAGAGACCAGGCTTTTAACCTCCCTGAATGAGGAACAACCTAGGATGCCAACATTCGTCATGTGGTGCCATGCAGTAATGGAGATTCACTGTTAATGATTGTCTCTCTCTCTCCGTTTTTTTGACTATTGTGATGATCCCTGCGTTACGATTCAAGGTCTGTCATGATGGTGGCTGCCATGATTTTCTCAGATGGGGATTTAAAACATAATTGTTAGGAGGAGAGAAGACCAAGTGGATGCACATGCTCAGTGTTTCTGACGGCAAGGACTTTGCTGCACTTGCCTGACAGCAGGCATTTGCACAAATCTACCTCATTTCCTGAGATCTGGAGGAAACATCAGCCCTCATTTACTTAGTTGGACGTGGTGTCAGATGGGATGAACCAACTCAAATCGCTTCTCGCCTCATTTAGAGATCAGAAGAGAGAGACACAGAATGGATGAATCTTAAAACCTTGAAGGCGCTCTGCAGAGAGGCACGTGACTCCTCATATCGCCTGCTTATCTCTCAAAGACCCCCTCTGGAACCAGCTGACAAGGTTTCAGTGAAGAACAGCCTGAAAACAGGCTTAATTAGGCTTGCTTTGAGGACTTTTAACAATGGTGTTATCGACAATTGCAGCGCTGGTATGGATCCAGGTTTCCCGGCTTCTGCTTGGTGGATCTGTATCTATTTGTACTAAATTCCTTACAGGCATCACCCTCATCAGAAAAAATAATTGATACTGTATAACATATATTTATGGAAAAATACAGTTTCCACACATAAGTGGAAGACTATAAAGATGCACACTTAATAAAAATATCCTGCTTTGTTCTTTTTAATTAGCAGAGCTTGCTGAGGCAAACATCACTATTACTATTACTCTTAAGGCCAATTAGGGATTTGAACAAAGCGCTTACTTTAGGTGTTGCATGTAATTCATCCCTGTTTGAGCTATGGTCGTTAATGACACCTCAAATCATGTGGCTTGTTGCAAACAGCTGAAGTATTCATGAAGATTTACATTGAAGAGAACCCAAGCCTGGTGAGATGTTTATATGTAAAATCAGAAATAATATTAAATATTATTATAAATGTTACGTTTGTTTTCATATATTTAAACAGGGCTGGGTAAAGATTAATCATAATTAATCGCATCCAAAAATAAATAAATAAAAGTTTATATTGTATATGTTTTTGTTACTGTATATTTACTGTATTATGTATATATAGAGACACATAAATATAGTATATATATTTTAATTTAAATAATTTAAATATAAATATAAATGTAATATAAAAACATAAAATTTTTCTTTACTATACATGTGTGTGCATTTTATATACATATTAAATATACACAGTACACACACTTATGTACACAAAAACTTTTATTTTGGGTGCGATTAATCGCATTAAGTTTAATCTTTAATGGCAAAGCTACATTTCAGCATCATAAGCCCAGTATTCAGTGTCACGCGTTCCTTCAGAAATCATTCTAATATGCTGATTTGGTGCTTAAGAGCCATAAAATAAAATAACATGTTGTAGCTATGACATCTGCCAGCAGTAGGGCATTGCCTACCAACTCTACCCTGCCCCCCTCATGCAGGATAAAACATGCTGATCCAGGAGCACATCCTACTTGGCACCACATTCTATTGCGTAGAAGAATTAATAGAAAACTGCCTTTTATTGTCACTGACCACATATACAATATACATTATATACAACAATATATAACAATAAATGAAGTTACGGTAAAATAATTGGCGTAGTCATGTGTGAAGTGGTTTTCATCAGTAATCCTTCAGTGGTGATCACATGAGTCAGGGATTCCACTGAGCTCAGGCATTAGTGCTAACGTTGTTAGGATTACTCACGACAGAGAAATGATTAAAGTGTTGGGAGAGAAACTGTTGCTATATACTGTTGATTTTTCTGAATTGCAGGGCACAATGTAAGCCTTCTCTCAATAATGATCCTGCAATTTCTAAGCAGCTTCGTGGCGCGAAATGCCATTTTCTATAGAATCAAGACATCTGTAAATGTAAATAGTAAACTGCAGTGATGGCGTTATTAATGATGAGACCACAGTGATCTTGAATTTAAAATAAAAGCTTGCCTAGACAGTCCCCAGGTTGAAAGAAAAGTGACTGGCAGGTCACATTGGGTTTCTGTAAGGGATGCTGATGTGAAAGAGGGTAGAAGTTTAATGAGGGTTGAGGAATGGTTGTGCTGTAATTGGCCTATCCTGCACTCTAAAAACTCCTGGGTTATTTCTTTAACCCATTTCCTGGGTTATTTGTGTTGGGTTAAAATTATGGGTTATTTTTTCAGAGAGTAACCATTTTCTGGGTTATAGGGCTAA
>JAUCNO010000044.1:9670407-9700209 GCA_032353835.1 Enteromius viviparus
TATGGAGAGGAATTGCAGATCAAATAGGATTCGATGGTGAGTTTCATTTCACTTAATTTTCTTTAAGTGCTGCTGCTTGAAAAATCCATGTTCTTTTTTACCAGTTAACAGAAAGCGTGAAAATTGTTTTGAAAAGAGTGTAAATACTGGCTCTCTTCTTCTTCTGTGCGACAAGCAAGTGTCAGAAGCACAGCGCCACCTTGTGTACAGAGATATTTCTGTTGTTTATTAAGCGCTATGCGAGTGAATTCGCCAGTGAAAATCGCATGGGTATCCTGGCGAAAAACGTCTCGAAAAATGCTAACGAAATGCGTGTGCGATATTCGTCCCTGTGTGTACAGGCCTTAATACATCTTTTTTAAAAAGTATCAGTCAGAGGAAAGAAGGCATAATGTAGATTGTGTACAAGAAGTTTTTCAGCAAAGTTTTGGTTATATCGATAATTTATAAGCCCTAGAATTTTAAATATTTAATATAATACAGTACACAGGCTATTTTTCTACATTTCATGGCATTATTCTTATTGTTTAGCATAATGTAAACATTTAAGTTTAGTTGTTAGTTAATTCATACCCAGAAAGAGCAATGTATCCTGGTATAAATTAAACAGACATTAAACAAAAACAAAATCTAAGAAAAAAATAGTAAGTAGTAAAATAGTAAAAAAAATAGCAATAAAAAATTATTTTCTGATTTCTGTTCATGGTCTTGCCCTTTTTAGGGTTAATAAAAACAGCAAAATAAATTATGTTTTAAAAGATTTAAATGTTGGGACATGGAATGTCGATAAAACTGTAAATGGTTTAAACAACTGTTAATTTCATATTTTAAGAATATGGAACATGTATTTTGATAAGCAGACATTATGATGAAAATTGTAATGTTAACAACACTTAACACAAATACATCCTGACGTAGAGCAAATGTACTCACCGTATTCTGTTCTGTACCGGTATAAAGACTCTCATGTAAGCAGTCTAATTTATACCATTTTACTTTCACTTTTAAACAATGTTGTTTAAATGTGATTTCCTGCATATTCAGTTTTACTCTGGCTTTGGCTTTGGTATAGACTCTTTTAAGCAAACTTTTTTTGTGCCAAAGCTATCTATCTTTTCACAGGGTATTTATGCTATTTTTGCTAATCTAATCTCCAGATTGTCAGTGCTAAATCAGAATTGACCCATTCTTTAAAAAAATAGCCATTGCAACATCTCTTTGTATTCTCCTAGGTTAACAAAACTGTCATCTATATGAAGTTGGACAAATTTAAACATCTGGGTAATGCTGTTCTGTTGTAAGTGATCTTAATGATTCCAAACTGTTTCTACTTTTTAGAAAGTCAAATAAAGCGCTTTTGCTTTGGCACACAAACACACAGCGTCTCATGACAATGCTGCATCAACAGTGCTGTGGTTACTGAAACCACATCTTCTTTTTTGCGTGACTATTTGGGCTGAATTGTGCAAATATTACCACATGTTGATGTAGAGATGGCAAGCAGATTAATGACTGAATGAAAAAAGTCAATGTTCTCTGAATGATTACCAGAAGGTAAAGGCTTTCCATTAAGGGCAACCACAGAGATGGGCTGAGAGAGCACAACAACTATGTTGAGGCTGTGAGCAAGATTAAGGTCTAAAAAGTTACCCTGTGAGTCTACTAGAGAACAACAATCTTTGAGTTGTCTGCTAAACCTGTCGCCGCAATATGGAATCTACCTGAATAGCCAAGTTTAAGCTAAGCTTTTCCACACAGGTGGGTAAATCCAATGACTAAATCTTGTCCTTGATAGAATCAGAAAGGCTGCATAAAGGCTATGTCCCATTGCTCTTTGGAATTCCAAACACATTCCGCAGCCAAAGTGAGAAACTTAGAGTAGTCAGTTACAGTGCAATCACCTTAACACAGTTCCAGAAAGAGTCACGTTGCTTCTGGCAGAGATCAAACACTTTTTTGAGTTCCTCAGAAAATGAAGCAAGGAAGCTTCTGAACAGTAGTTCTACCAGAAAGACTAGGGAGATGAAGTTTAGACTTGAAGTATTTATTTTACAAATCAATGTGTGTAAAAACTCTTGGCATAGACCCCATACATAGCTAAATCTGCAAACGTAGATTGCAGCTAGTACTGTCTAAGATTACGGCAGGAGCGGACCTCCCTACAACGAACCCTAGCTAGGGCTAGAGCTTGACGTCCGGCTCAGTTCTTGCATGCCCCCCCCGGAGGAAGGCGGGAGGGCAGCTAAATGCCGGAGAAGGGGTGGAGTAGGGATGTGGAGAAGGCGAGCTGCGGAAGGAAAGAGACAGGTCTATTTATAGTGGGTAGAAGGGGATTTGATTGGGCAGATGTAATGAGGAGATTGATTAGGTGATGCGGTGCCAGCCGTGATTAATCGACCGCTACTCTTGAAACTAATTTATTTGCAAAAACTTCACTTCAAGAGTTTGCGCTTCCTCATAATCGAGAAGGGTAAAGTTTAATTGGCATATTTGGCGTGCTGTCTGGGCGGGGCGAGCCAGGAGGACAGTGGACACCGAACCCTACAGGCTTGAACCCTAGCTAGGGCTAGAGCTCGGCATCTGGTTTGGTCATTGCATGCCCCCCAAAAAAGCTAGAGAAGAAGAAGGATGCGAGCCTCCCAAAAAAGCACGGTAAGAGGATGCTGGATGGGACAGCAAGGGAAATGTTTAGTTTTGCACGCTCCTGGTTTTGGACTAGATTTGGGCAGTTTTAAGGATGAGCTAGGAATGGGGGAACTGGGAGCTGTATCGTCCGGCAAACTGCTGGTAGAGACAGATATGCAGATTAGTGGGTTGGAAAAGAAAAGCAAGCAAACAATGTAAACATATAGGATATGGGGGGCGGGAATCAGAATATCAGCAGATGAAGGGTGGCTGTCTCTGGGGAGGCGTTAGACAGGGGGTTTTAAAGGTAGAAGAAATAGGACCTCTGTGGAGGCGTGGAGAAGGAGCTATGGGATGGGGGACCTCTTCGGAGGAGGGGATGTACGAAGGATAGCTTTTAAGATAAAGTACCTCTGTGGAGGCATGAAAGGGGGAAGCTTAAGGAGGAGAAGTGGAAAGGAATGCCGTGCTGGCGTCATGGGTACATGGCTTGGGTATTAGGTTATCAGGCGGCGCCGACCGATTCCACACTACCTTGCTGCTTTTGTTTAAGACGTTGCAATGCTGGGCTTTTGTTGCTTCTGGGGCTGGAGAAAATGGCGGAAGGCGGGCAGTAGCAGGTTGTTGGAAGGCAGGCTGAGAAATCTGGTCTTCGCGGAGGTAGGCAGCGAGGATGTGTCTTTTAAAAGTCTCAGCTTTTAAAATCTGTCAGTTTTATAGCAAAATACAAATAATATGTATATTATAATGTTTTTCCCCCACACTCTTTAATGTGGCGAGTAAATAATTTTCCTTATTAAAATTAGATATTATTTTCATTATAAATTAATCTATAGCCTACTGTTTCCCATGCCTTTTCATGTTTCATAAATAAAAAAAGTAATTTAGCACCTCCATGAAGCTGGCCCCTCACCCAATGCAAAACTTCGCAATTCAATTGTTTGTGCTCCATTTGTGCTTGTTTTTGTGCTGTAAAATTTTTTGTTTGTTTGATATAAAATATTTATTTAAAGGTCATTCTCAGGTCACTCAGCCACAAAATACAATATTGAACATTACTTTATAGGTGATGATGTCACCAGCCCCACTACATGCTTTAAACTGATCCAAAATGTCCTCAATTGTTAGTGCTTTGTTTGTGCTGGTTTGTGTCGGTAAAAGTTTAGTTTATTCTGCTTTTGTTTTTAAAATATTAAACATTGAATTGTAGGGTCAATGACGTCACCCAACCCTCCTCATGCTCCAAATTTAACCAAAATATTTGTGTTTGTTTGTGCTCAGTGGGTGCTCGTTTGTGCTGTAAATATTTAAAAACTTGTTGGAAGCCACTGTTAACCTCTTTGTGCTCTGTTTCAGTGGTACCTGCTCCATCTTGGTCTTCTGCGTCACCAGTTCCACTGCAGATCCACTTTGTCTCATTGGATCCACTCTGGCTCATTGGACCCACCTGCTCTGCCAGCCCTGGCTCTTGACTCTCTGATCCACCTTGGTGCTCTTCGGCTTCACCGTGGCTCCCTGCTCTGTATGCTCTGCCCTGGAGGGCTTCTGTTCTGTCTGCTCCAGTCTGGTGGTCTCTCCCCTCACCACAATATTACTATATTAGAATTACCATAACATCTATAGTAGAATTACCAATTTAGTGTAATTTACTGTAGTACTTTTATTATAGTATGGTTCAAAAACACTATAGAATTTACTAGATACATTTTATTCTCTATTATAAATGTAATACAAATTGCTAGTATTATTTCCCCCACAACTTTTTATGCTACAGTAATCAAATTACTATAATACCAAAAAAAAATAATTCAAAAACACTATAGTTTTTACTAGAGAAATGTTACTTCATTCCTATAATGAGACCCCATTGTGATAATCCCCAAGCCTACTTGTATAGGAAACAGTTCTATTCAGCAATTTTAACTTGGTTTTGTGACAGTCAGCATTGCTTTTGTTGCAGTTCTGCTGTCTCAGCGTGCCGTAGTCACGTTCCTGTCTGTTTCGTTTACCTTTTCTTCCTGTTTTGGTTTCCCTCGTGTATGCCCTTATTTGAAATTTACTGTTGTCTATGTTATTATTAAATTTGTATCCAGCACTATTCCCAGGTGTCTTAAGTTCTCCCCTCATTACGTCTTGTATTTAATGTCTGTGTTTCTTAAGTTCCAGTGTCTGTCCTCAAATGTTACCTCTGTTAATTGTTATGTTCACCGTTCATTCTGATGTTCCTTAGTTTGTTTATTAAAAGTAAAATTTTTGATATTGCACGTGTAACCCTAGGTAATCTAGGGTTAATTAAACCTATTTATTATTGATTATAGGAATAAGCACTGTGTTTATTTAATCATATTTAGATTGATTCCACATGAGAATACAGAGCTCCTCTGGCATCGATGGATACACTGTATCGAAGGAGATTTTGCGATTGCTGTCGGAAACACCGAGGCGTAGCGGAGAGGTCTTCATGCTTGACTACTGTGGTGGCTTCTGTCATGGTTCTAAAGACTCAATCTCAGTCTGGGGTTTTTGGTGCCATAAGAATAGACTTTATTACAAAGAGAAATAAAGCAGAGAAGCCCCAGCTGGGAGAATCTCCCTGTGACGTAGTCAACTCAGAGTCAGACATGTCAAGATCCATTTGCAGCTTTATTGGAAACGTAGTCGTACAGGCAGTAATCAAACACCGTGAGCAGATATATCAAAGGCAAGGCAAAGGCAGAATCAGATAACAGGCAGTAGGTCGGGATATCAAGCAAACAATCAAATACCAGAGTTCAGGAAACAGGTCGTGGTCACAGGCAGAGAATCGAGATCAAAAGGCAGTCCAAGGTCAAAACAGGTAATCCAAATAGGTTGTAGAAAAATGCTCAGAGTGTCAGCCGTGGCAAGACAAAACTTTGTGACTTGCTAGTAAACAGCGTGTCCTTAAATAGTCCAAATAACGAGCAACACCTGGCCTAATACTCCGGGGATGGTTCCCGCTGATGACGGTTGGAGGGAGCCACAGAGACCGCTGTTACACATATAGTATGAACATAGTATGAACATATAGTATGAACATATAGTACATATAGAACATATAGTATGTTTTGTGTTCAGGTTCTCTGTGCTTGCAAAAGTATTATTAGGTTGAGTATTTGAAATTCAATGTCACTGATATTTTCAGATTATCTTCTGGAAATATTTAAATGTATAGACTGTACATTCGTGTGTCACTTGTTTACTGCTAAATGTTTTTTTTTTTTTTTACATTTACAGGCCATCCACAAGCATAAAAGAAGCCATGGCGCTATCATTGGTGCAGACATTCCCGACCATGAATGATGGATCAGACAGTGGCTATGTGAGTTTAATTATCATATGGAAACTGTTGCTGATTTAAACTTTTTTTTTTTTTTACAAAGATGTGAATGCGCTTAATAAGCAATGGTTTCTAATGAGATGAGTGGGTCATACAAGACATAACATATTGTATGTGTACATGTATCATTTCCATTTATTTTGCTTTTAGCCCTTTTAACCCCCTAATTGTTCCTTATCGGTACCTGATTTGTGTTATCTCTACTGTAAAACTTTGCAAAAGATTAAAAATGTCCTTCTTGGATAAGGAAAGTTCTATCTTTTTTTCCAGGACATATGGTACACAAAAGCCAGGAAGGTAATAAAGGATGGAGGACTGTTCCACTACCCAGCCACGGGCTTCCTCGAAGAAAGACTACGGAACTACGTGCACCCAACAAATGCCTGAAGCCACTTAGTCACGAAGAGCATACATACCAGGTGACACAGACTCCCAAAAGTCTTTTATTTACATTATCAATGACAGAAAATGTATGCAATGTAGGAGTGAAAGGATCAGATTTCTATGTTCGTCTCTGTTTGTTTGACTTTGGCTGATAAAGAAAGAGTGAAAATAGCTGACGCCACAACAACAGGCACTTTGCATTTTTGACACTCCCTTTGCATTTTGCACCCTTAAGCATATTGAAAAGGTTTTCAAAGTTGTCATATTGAACTTGTGCCAATGCCATGTATCAGTTTGTAGTGAAACTAGTGAAACAGTGAAATGCATGGTCCCCACTGCAATGAATTGAAAAACATCGCTGGCTTCTCTGTCTGAATGTGCGCTACAGGAAGAAAACTCATAAACTTATTTGTAATTACTTGTGTTTCTCTGGAGAATCAACCGTTCCAGAAGAAAGGGCCCTCCAACAGAAGGAATGGCTGAAACACAATTCAGAGCCTTGCACCCAAGTGCAGTCCTACATGAAGGACACAGTGTTATGCAGAGCCAACTGGATCCACTCCATTGCACTCCATTGAGGAGTTCCGGACAGCGTTCATACACCAAATGCCTGTAAGTACAATGGACCATTTTCTCAGCACCACTCTGAAAGAGAATATTCTTAATTCTAACTATACTATACAGGTGAAAGAAGGCAATCCAAGTGACATGTTTCATGTGAAAGCTAAAGGGTGAATCCTGATTTAAAAAAAAAAAAAACTCCAAGGTTTCTCGTAGTTGTATTTCAGTTTTGAGTGATGCCATCTATGGTAGCTAGAAAGTGAAGTTGAAGATGTTAAGTTTTATTACTCTGAGTGGTTCTCAATCCACATTTTCTTTTACACATTCATGATCCACTCAAAATGAACATACCAATTAAGAACCACAGTTCATTTGGCTTCCTTACAGTTAGTATCAGCATTATAACACAAACTGGTAGTCTGTTATCTTGCTTACAATTCACCTTCTACACAATATTCACATTCTTTTGTGTATCTTTCTGTCTCTGTCTGTTTTAGGTTGGAACAAACATGGTGGAACACCTCTTGCAATCGAAGCCATTCCCCTCTGTCCTGGCGCTGGGAGATCCCCAGCAATGTGCTTCTCTGGCATTTGTGATATTAGCTGGTCAGGCACTCCCTCAGAGCACACTGCTTCAGGCAGTTGACGTGTGTTTCAAGGCATTTTATGTTCTTGATATCAACTACCCCAAGCAGTGTATATCAGATTGAGGGATCTGAATCAAAACCTGGCAAATTTCTTAAGACTAAAGATTAATTGTGTTAAGCTGCAGTAAATGACACAACCAGTGTTTGAAGACTTTAAGCCCAAAGTTTTAATGTTTAATGTTATTACAGTGTGACCTAAAATAAATTTGTCCATATGTGTTTTTTTATATAGATTTTAATTTAATTTAATGCAATAAAATGTAAAAGTGCTTGAAGTGTGTAAGTGCCTGAAGTTTTATTTTCTGAAATAAGGCATACTGGCATACAGTAGTAACCCAAGTTAGGTTATTTTTGACCTTTGGTTAAAAAGGGGCCTACTAATTTCTGGGTTATTTCAACCCAGATATTGGGGTTGTTCTTTTGACCCAGAAGTTGGGTTATATTAACTACAATGTTGGGTTATTGTAACCCAGCATTTGGGTCAGGTATTTAACCCAGAAGTTGGGTCAAAAAGAATAACCCATTTTTCTGGGTTGAAATAACCCAGAAATTAGTTGGTCCCTTTTTAACCCAGGAGTTGGGTCAAAAATAACCCATTATGGGTTATTTTTGACCCAGGAGTTTTTAGTGTGTGGATCCTGTGTTAAATGTATACTGCTAGAAGACATCTGAGTAATGACTGAACTTTTCTGCAAAGAGTGTGGAAACATGGAGGAAATGAAGTAAGGTGTTGTTTCTGTTGCACTCCATTACCCAATTTAAAGTCAGTCTGAATAAAATTCTGGCTTTTAAAGGATATTTGAGCCAAAAATTGTAATTGTACCTACTCTCAAGCCATCCTAGGTGTGTATGACTTAATATTTTCTCTCATGAAAAATTTGAAGTTTTTGTTGACATTTTATATTAAATATTGATATTTTCTTATATAAATGCATAGCTTTGGTTCAAAAAAATTTATTAACCTTTATTTTGGGTGAACTATGCCTTTAAATTCAGTTTTTAGTTGTCACTATGGTTTAGCAAATAAGCAAATTGGTTATTTTCTGGCAACATTACAGGTCAAATATATTGAATTATTAACATTTATATATAAAATATTGTTAAATATATTCGGTTATACATAACATAATTTTATTAATAATTATATCGTAATTTCTATGTAATTTTGTCATATTTTTTAGCATTGGTAATAATGCTTAAAAATGTTTCTTGAAAAATATGTCAAGAAAAATGTTTCTTGAAAAAGCAGATTGGAATGATTTTTTGAAAACTCCTGTGACAGTTAAGACTGGAATAATATTTTTAATAATACTAAAAAGACCTTTTATGTGTGCTCCACAGGAAAAGAAGTCATACAGGTTTGACAAGAGGGTGAATAAATAAGGACTGAATAATGAACTGTCCTGTTAAGCTGATCATTACTAAGCACTCAAACTAATGTTCTATTTGTAGAAATGAAATGAGGAAAACACACAAACACTGGCTTTAAAAAAAAAGCCCACAGACAGGTATGTTTTGCAGCTGTCTGTCTGCCTTTAAGCCACACTCGCTCAATATTGACTGACCAAGTGACAAGTGGAGGTCTGGATGTTAAAAATTGAGCTATTACACCTACATCGAGACTCACAGAGAAAATGATCCGAATCGATTTGAACAGGAAGTGTATTATCGAGAAAGACTAAGGGTGCACTTGGGTCACCCCTCAGCCCTGAGCACACTAGCATACTGTTGAGCCCACCCTAAAAAAATCACCTCAACCTCCAAAGGTCAAGACACTACAGCTGATTTATAGACTCACAGAGAAGGCTTTTACTGGTTTGCCTTCCATGTGTTCTTCCTGTCACCTTGTAAATTTCAACATCAGTATGTTTAAACATTCATTCCCCCAGACTTAAAAAGGCAAAACACATAGGCTAAAGTTTCTGATTTGTAAATATACAAAAGTCTCCCTTTTAGCTTTTTTTTCAGTTCCCACAACAGTAAATGATGGAAGCCTTTCCAACGTCAAAATTAAAATATTAACAATGAGAACTGTCAGATACAAGATCAAAATTATCTTTTTTATTTGAAACTATCAGAGATATGAAGCAGGATTTAGTTAATTTAGTGGTTGCACTAATAGATTAATTCCTCTTGATACTGAATGTGTTGCATTTAATTGTCAATTAACCATCTGAATTTTCAAGACATCTAAATAGAAATTTCATTTCAACATTACATAGACTGACTTGAGAATAGTTTTACAGAGAATACTGGATTGGTGGAAAAATCTCATCTATATGCTTTAATTTAATTTTTGCAGCCCAGCGGGATGAGCAGGAATCAACGGGGAGCAAATTTCTTGTGAAGGCAATGTATTTCCACCTTGAAAATCAGGGCTGTCCGTCACGAGGACTGAGGACTGAAATCAGCACAGCTTAATGGCAAAGTGACTAACATCATATATGCAATCAGCATTTAATCTGAAACAATATGGGGTATAACCATCATTATATGCACCTGTTTTGCATGTAAAAATAGAGCATTTCTCACTGAGGTACTGAGCTTTGCTGTTGTTCTCATCTACTGCACAGCACAGCTAATTGTGTTTTACATATATTTTGAATTATGAAGCAGTAACAGTATTTTTCAGTCCTTTTTTTTTTGGGAATGGTTTTCTTAAAGTAATTATTATGCCCAATCTGGTTTCAAGTCTTAATCTTTTACCTTGCCTCATCTATGTAATTGGAATCAGCATGTGATCTCGCATCTGATCACATGGTGTTACTTGTTGGGACTTTTTTTGTGTGGAGATTGCTGTTCATGTCACACCCCCTTTCATTTTAGTGTGTTGCTTGCTGTGTGTACTGATGTTAGAGGTAATGTTGCATTTAAAAAGTTTCTTTTCACAACTTACTATGGCTGTTTACCAGCTTTTAGTTTCCCATTCTTGGTTTTGTTCAAGCTGATGGATGGTACTTCATGGGGATTTTATAATGCTTCTTCTAGTAGACATACTGAGAATAATGACGCCATTAACCAGGGATCTTGTGCTGTTGTTCTGTGTCTTTTTGCAACCTACAGTACCTAGCCACTATCATGTGCATGATGTTTTAGTGAAGTGCTCTGAAAAACTCATTTTCAGGGACTTTTGCTGGAAACAACCCTTCAAGTGTGTAACAAGGTTTAGAACAAGACCACACTGTTCACTGCCTGAGGTCAAGGTGGTCTAAATTGTAAAAACACACCTTCATTGTGAATGATTTGTCCTTTGGGCTTGAATATTAGTCTTTAAGTAGCTGTGTATGATTTATTACCTTATAGTTTAACAACTAAAAAAAACAGGTTACAAAGCATGCTTCCTAACTTTGCCACTTCCTAGGCTGATTTGTTCCCAGTGTGACTAGTGAGTCAAGTAAAATTGCCATGACTCTGACAACACATTCAATTTTCATGAACTTTCTGTTAGAAAAAAAACAGCTAAAAATCTTGTCTTATTCAAAAGGTTTGCATATGAAATCTATGCCTTTTGTGAATGCAAGATTTGGATATTCAAAGCTGCAATTTAGTGTAATTGCTGTAATTGCATCAGGGTGTCATTGAGCACAATGTTAAAAATGGAATAATCTCGAACACAGTGGAGGCATGGCTGAAACAGCAATCTAAGTTGAAGATAATAGTGATATATAGTTGTAAACTGAGTCAGCAAGTTACTGTGAGGACTGCTACTTAAAATTGAGACATACATCATTTGAAATGCAATTCAAAAAGAGAATACAACAGTATGAAAAGTTTCTGTTTTGAGTGATTACATTGTAGCACAATACAAAGCAAACTGGCTGCCTGGAGAAATGATTTACACATCAGCTAATCAGGCAGCTTGATCTTGAGATATAGGAGCAGTGTCAGATATAATTTTTAGTTACAATACAAGCTACTAACAAAATGTAGCTAACTACATTCAAGCTATATACGTAATTGGTGCATCTGTCATTTCAGCATCTAAAATGTGTTTAGTAGATACTGTGTAATTCTGCAATACGATTTGACATGCACAGAAATTTAATTATAGTAATAGCAGTAAAAAGAAAAACTACAGCAACTGAAAGACACATGAACATACTGAACAATAAAAGCCACTGGGGTCCATGGGTTCATTGTAACAAAAAAAAAAAAAAATAAAAAAAAAAATTATATATATATATATATATATATATATCATATTTATATATATATAAATATTAATATATTTTAAAAATATATGCTGTATGTGTGTGTCTTTAAATATATGTAAAAAATAAATATATACAGTACACACACATATTTTATGTACAAAAAAAGCCCTAATAATACAATGTGATGGTGATAAATATTGATTTAATTTTATTTTATTTTATTTGTAGTGAAATATATTTGAATATTTATATTCTAAATATAATCAAATAGCTGACTAAAATACATGGGTTAAAATTAATCACCAAACCAATCATTTGACGAGTGAAAAAAACTGGTTCACTCAATGAAGCAACATATATAATAAGACAGCATTTTGTGTTTAAAGGGGTCATGAACTGCATTTTTTTTTTTTAACAACCACTTATAATGTCATCAAGATTTTTACATCACAGAACGTAATTTAGAAGTAATAGCCTATTTTCTGTCCTGTTTTGACACCCCTCGTCAGAACGCAACATTTGAATAGACGTGGTTTATTATAGATTTGAAAGTAAACAACCACTGCTACAGTATGACTGGTGAACTGTTGTGTATGTTTGTCCTTCACCTTTACAGATGGACACTGTTGTGGTTTAAATTAAAAATGCATAAATACTGAGTGAACAAATACTGATGTTGTCTGTAAATTAATTCAAAATAAAAAAAAACATCAAATAAACTTTATCGTTTGGTAAGCTTAGAAGATAAGTAAGCAGTGTTGGCCCAGGTCTGGCTCACATCTGACCCGCATGGATTTCACCTGGGCCAGATCTGGACCAACACTATGTTGCTGTCTGGAAATGTTTTTTTTTTGGTAGCCACTCCCTAACATTGCTTAGGAAGTACAACAAGGGATTTTCATTTAATAGCTGTTAACATTACAGAGAGGCAAACTGTATAGGGCTCTATCACAATTTCTTTAATGCTTGTAAAAATATCCCCACATCCCTCACACATTCAACGTGTGTTTAACAGGGTGCAAGAGTTGAGAGACAGTCAGCATCTTCTCTCTGACCTTGTACAGATAAGAAATTGCCTTTACCTTTTCTGAGTGGAAGCTGAGAAGTGAAGCTCATCTAGGTATCCCTTCACAGGAAAGGACAAAATGTCACAGGTCGCAATGACTTGTCTCTTACTTTCACAGCACTTCAGTTACTGGTCAGTCCGCTGACCGACTGATAAACTAATATGACATTTCTTTGGATCTCTGCTTTAGATATAAACCAGCTGTGTCTAATATCTGAAGGTGTTATCATCGCTCAAAATATATGTTCTGTTATCAGGTTTACATTGTAGTGCAGAGAAGGAAAAAATGTGTTAACACTCCTTATAGGTGTTTAATCTAGATAGGGCCTTTGATCTGACCACACAGAACCAACAGTGTTTTTCAAAATACATAAAAATATGTACCTCTGTGCACATATTGTGTAACACTGTTTTTATGTGCCTTACTGTACATTTCGCTGCAGTTTCAAAGACAAATGTCCACTGAGTAGCGCTAAAACACGGGTTCAATACGTGAACCCTGGCACGTTTGCATTACGTTGGAATAGGTACATATTGCGGCAGTTCAGAATTGAACCATATTCAAAAAAATATTGAAACTAATATAAAAAATGTGTTTGCTGATGTTGTTTGTTAAACTCTATAGTTACATGGGAATCGAACTGGAGCTCTTCACCTCTTAAGAACATCTCTGTACTAAACTACCGCCTGTGAAAACCTACAGATATGAAGCAGTATATGTGTGATTTTAACATTCAAAAGCATTAGTTTTCAAATCTCCCATTGTAATAATATTGTTTTTAAAGTCATAACATGATATTTTTCAAGTAATTGTGTGAAAATTACTCTTTATTAATTGAAAATCTGTACATTTGTGTGAAAAGGAATAAAAGGTTGCAGTTTAACTGCCTCTAGTGTTCATTTCCTTCGGAAACAGCAGTGATATGTACTTGTTGGTACATATTTCATGTCTCGCTAAAAAGTTCACCAATGTATGTTTATGCCATGGGACCAGGTAGTCAAAATAACTTGATGTGAATTTATCCTGTCTCTGCAACAGCAGCCGATGAAAGCAAAGCCTAGAGATACAGATGAGACATAGGCTGGGGGAAAAACATGAATAAACATGCCTAACCAGGATCTCTCTTCTTCATGTTCACTATCGAGGTCAGTAGGGTCACAGAGGCACTGCGGGTACATACATCTGGTTTCTGTGGAATCTGTGCCATTTACTTCTTCTTAATAATAGCTAGTAAACTGTTGAGTACTCTGTGCCTCATTATTCATTTTCTCATTTTGTATATACCTACAGGTCCTCAGCCATAATTGATCTGTGAGAGCAGATGGGCGGTACAGAACTGGTTGCATTGCATTCGACTGAAAAAGGATTGGCAATGTCTGGAGCGGTCCGAAGAAAAAATGGTACATCTCACAGCTTTTTTTCATTAGCAATGCAGATGTGTATTGCACGGAATGCTGTGTTCCAGCAAAATAAAACACATACTGTATAGATAAATAAGAGAAGCAACACAAACACTCTAAAATGATTTTGGTTCAAATAAGGCAAATCTCATCAGTGTCTCTGAATAATTCTCTGCATTCCACATCAAATGAGTCTTCCACTGCTAGAAAATTCAATGCACATAAAAAGGCAGAGACTGCAGTAACACGCTAATGTGCCAGCAGGATTGATGTGAGTCTGTTATGTGAGTCTGACAGCTGTTTAGGCAGGTTGCTGTAGAGTAATAGTCTAAGTGACGATTCAATTAGGCCATAAACCAAACAGAGAAACTTATAGGCAACAATGAAGGCATTCACATACCATTTTACTTCTGTAATTTTATGTATTTCTAAAGGAAACAGAGTAAATATGTAGGACGGGGCTTAATTGATTAAACTATGAAGGGGGGGAGAGAGGTCTAATTTATCTGGAGATCTATTTGTTAACATAGCACTTCATCGCTATGGCAGTTGCTTGGCTGGTGCAGGAAGTCCAGGAAAACATGACCTGAAAAAAGAAAAAGAACACTGGTGAAACAATAGCTGAGTTTTTTTATTTTATGTAGATTTTAAAACTTTTTTCATCTCAGAATAAGTCATGGTGACAGATGCAGGTGACCTCTGAAATGTGAAAAACTGTTTTTGGAGTTTTTGTGAATTGTACTTTATTGGCCACATTTTTAATTCGCAAGTTCAGTTTGTGAAATTTGAAGGGTAATGGAAATTCAGCTGATAACATAATATTTTTCCCCAAACAACATTATTTGATTTAATCTAAATAACAGCAATTTTGGGGAATCAATGGCAAAAATGCTTTTTTGTTAAAATAGTGGTATATTTTCACTAAAATATTTGGTTGTCTGTGAAAGAAATGAAAGCTAAAACTAATATATAACTGCTAAATAATAAATGGAGCACAATTAAATATGATCAATTTATTAATTTTGGCTTTATGTTGAGTTACAAACATTAGCTAAGCTAAATTTTGAATAATAATAATTAAAAAAAAGATTTAAAAGAGAAAACATTGTGAATTACATATTGAATTTCTGTAATTTCATCTCAGTTTTGTCCATAAAAAGCATGACATTATCTATCTGGTTCAGGAATTGTTGGACTAATGTTGTTGGCCTGCATTCATTGCAAACCCATCTGCCAGACAGCACTGGCTTATGAGAAGAAAATTGAAAGTTTTAAAATGCTTTCCTCTTTCACACCACAGACAATGAATGGCTTTTTATCTAAATATGCAGTGAAAATATTGTCAGACATGACTGGCAGAAAAGCAGTTTTCCCTAGCAATGTCATAAGGATATTCTAAAGTGCTTTGTCAGTTTCACAAAGGAGCACCGGCTGAATTTAGTTTCTGTTGCCCCGTATCATTATACCCTATAGACACTGCACTCTGGAAATGCCATTGTGTATGTAAAAATGCACACCATTACTTGGAAAATCAATGCTGTTTCAATAAGAGGCACAGTAAAAACAGTATGCCATTAAGGTGATTATTTCTGTGCCCTTGAGCACCACTTGTATAAATCTAGAGAAAATGTTTGATATTTCATTCATTTAAAAATGAAATTGTGATGCAAATGCAGCCTTGTAAGCAACAGGTCCGTAAAAGCTTTTTGAACATGATCGGTTTTAATGATATCCACAAGAATGATACCATTGAAAATATAGTCTTTTGTTATCAAATGCAATTAAACATGTTTTTTTGTAGTCAGGCACAAACAAGTGCACTCACATGATGCTGTTGTAAATGCTCATCCATCTGAACATCGTGCTAATGAAATGTTTAAGAATGAGAACTCTAGCTGAGTTTAAATTACTCAAAGAACTGACAAAGATGGCATAAGAGCTTAGGCTGAGAAGAGGAGGGTATAGACAAGGAGAGAGATGGAAGGGGGTTAGACGACAGCTTCCCTTCAGGCTACAGTCTGTTTGGAATCAGACAGAGGAAATTCACTCAAAACATCAGTCGTTGAGATGCAGTAGTCAGTGTTGCCTCTCAGTGATTGAGACAGCAACAGCAAGGTTGAAAAAAATAATTCCTGTTTTCATATTCAATTGCATGCCATTTTAGCTGTTGCTGTGCTGAAAATAAAAAAGGTCTTGAAAGATTTTTCATTGAATGTCATTTCATAGAATTTGCACGTTTTAAGAAGCTGCTGTACAGAAGATAGCTTCATTTTAAAAAGATATAGAATAATTTGCTTTCCCCAGACGTATTGTAGCTAATCTATGGAGCCAGTTCTAGTTTTCGTAGTCTAGTCATAGTTTTGTCTAGCCGGTTTTCCTGTGTTCAGATTCTTGACTGTGTTTCAACAACAGCAGAAAAGTTTATAAATGGAGCAAAATTTTGGTTCAGCTGTGTCTGGATCAATGCAGCCTACGCCCGTTGTTATGGCTGGTTGCACTTTATGGCCTTATGTAATATTATCAATGCTTGGAGAGGGATTCAGCTGGACAGTTTATATATTCTTTTAATTACTGGAAGGTACTTTCTCAAAGGTGATTGGTCATAATGAGGAAGAAGAATGTTCTTTTGTGTTTACGACACATGACCTTTCCTGTCCTAGCTTTAATTTTCCAAACCACAAACTAATCTGCTAAAAAAGATGAGATACTATCTAAAAGTTTGAGAAATGAATCAAGAGAAGACAAAGGCTTCTAAAAATTTTTTTTTTTTGAAAAAGGCAGGCTGTCTTACAGTAAAGCTCAGCCCATCCTTGTCATCATTGCAGAAGCTTTGATGGAGACAGCGTCTTTGTGATCACAGAGGATAAAGTGTGAATTATGCACATTATCTGGTGTCTCTTCCTCATTAGCAGCACAATGCACAGGTACCGGAGCACCAAACAGCATATGCCTCTGCGCTGTCTGTCATGACAATTGGGAAGATAAACAGTTTCCCCAATCAGTTTTTTTCTCTCTCTCTTTTTTTGGCAGCTTGCATATGCTATGCATTCTACTGGACACATGCTATAATTAGATCCCCAGGCTCAGCCATTTCTCTCTTTTATGTAACAATTTCAATCTTTCATTGTCATTTGAAACACTCAGATGGTGGCATGTAACTATTTATTCATCTCAACCACGCAATGCTCGACTGTAACTGTAATGAATTATACAAGGCGATTACCACACAGACAAATTGAAAAATAAATCAAGTAAATCAAGTTTTGGTTTCATTATACCATTGCCCCAACTGGCATAAAGATCAATCTTAAATGGGCAATCATATTCTGTTATTGCCAAACACAACCACCAGAGGGCACTTAGTGGGACTGAGTCACAGAGAGCTTGCTGGCGTGAAGTGTACAATAGTATTTGAACCCACCCTCTATATTTTACATGTACTGAAATAGGAATGTAATATATATATATATATATATATATATATATATACGTTTGTGTGTGTGTGTTTTAAATGATATAATACAATTCCATATCGAGCACTTTACATCTGTTTAACATATCTTCAAATCCAAAGATGACCAGCAAAAACAGAAAATAGCTGGAGGTTTAAGCATTGGTAATTTAATGAGCCGTGAGCATCATTTAACTGTCAGGGTTCCAGTGAAAATGAGTCATTGCATAAAAATGTAATTCCTTTTTTGGCTTCTCTGTTCTGTAGCAGGAGTGGTTTAAATCAGTTAAGTAGTGCACTTGTTTAAAGGGCACACCTGAGATACTTTGGCCCTCTGATCTCATGTTGATTTATTATGGGTTAGTCTTGTATGCTGGTCTTCCGTTCAAGCTGGTCTTGTTTGTCTCAGTCTTTTTTCAGCAAAGTTTTATTTAGTTGGGAGAACCATTTGTCCCCCTAAACCAGCTAGACATCAGCTTAACTAGCTACGACTTTTTAGGCATCAGCAGGTTGTAACTTCTTTTTATATGAAATAATATACCACGCTAAATAGAGATCCTACCAGCGCAGCAGGCACTGCTTACCTTCACAGTCCTTCCAGTGAAGGGTTAAACGGATTTACCATCCACGGAGCGGGTTAGTTATTGTGGCGCAGCGCAGAGCCTCTGGACGGCGCGCTGCAGCGGACAGGCGCTCGAGCGCAACTTCAGTGCTCAGTACTGAGCGCCGACAGCAGTCAGCAGTACCAGCAAACATAAACAATGGCGGAGCGGCTGTAAACCCAGCTCAGCGGATCGAATTTGCCCCATGGACGGGCATTTCGCGTACATCGACATGGAAAACCCGACCGAAAACCCCAGCAAGGCGGCGGAGTACCTCAAAGAGCTCAATAAAATCATCGAAACCCAACAGGAGTTGTTGGAGAAGCAGAAGAATCGGATAGAAGAGCTCGAACAGCAAGTGTGTGATCTTTGTCAAGAGAACGCGTGCTTGAAGGATCAGCACCAGAGGCACCTGGCCACCTGCAGACTGCAACAACAGGGCAACAGTCACCCCACGCTGGGTGCCATAAAGGAGAATGTGATCCAAGAAAAGTAAGAGTCCCACTTTTGCAAAGCTGTCACGGCTTATTATGTTTGAACCACGCATGAATGGAATATCTAAGCAGGCATGTCAGCTGTATACGGCGCGCTTTAAATGACTAGTTATGATCAGTGCTGTTTATTTGTGGGTCTCAGCGACAATGAACACACTCGGTCAGCGGGACAGCTTTGGGTGTGAGTAAATACCAGCACTCAAATGTCACCGGGCGTGTTGTTTATATAAAACGCCAGGCTATATTAAAGTGAATGTAATATAACACTTGGGTACCACTGCAGTCAGTTAGAAAACATGCATTAAAAGCAATTTTGTGTACGGTTACGATGCTCAAAACGCTGTATTGGTAGCTCGCGTGGACACACACCCATGTCGACGGCGTTCAATCTTGACGGGACTAAAATGGGCTTTTGACACTTGAAATTGTTACCCAGCGTCATTCTGTGCACGTAATTCTGGGTTGTCTCTTTGCGTGTTGCACACTGTTCATACTTTATCCGGGGTTAGTAATTAATCCTGGGTTGTCAGCTTTTGAGATTTCACGAGAAGCACGGGTTAATGTTTTTATTTGCATTGCCTATTTATGAGCTAGCTTACGTTGATTGGACAAGTACGCACGCACGCGACCCGTTTTAATTACGGCGTGTCTATCTGTGGAAATGTTGGCAAGTAGTTCCGCGCCGGTTGGATTTTGCCTTGTAAAATATACTGCAAAAATACAGTGTCATCATAGTTTTCAGTTAATGCGTTTGCCTTCGCAGTTTGACATGTTTAACATTTCCCTCAGTTATGGAGACTAAACAGCGCGTGAAAGTTCTGAGAGCTGTGGAAAGCTCGTGAATATTTAATAGAGCAAATCTTGATTGGGTTGCCAGTTGCTAAACAACGCAACATCCTCCCAAGAACAGAGGTTTTGTGACCCTGGGTGGAAAGCAGTGCTAACACAAGTTTGACAATGCAAAAACCCAGGGTTAAGTGTAGTGTGAAACACCCTAAAGAGGTCTGGCTTAAGGAAAATTGTGAAATGAAGCATCTTTGAGCTAGTGTCTGACTGGTACGGTTCCATAGTTAAAAAAAACAATTTAAGTCTTTTTAGTAGCCTGTTTTTCAAAATCATTTTTTATAACAAACGCAAGACTTAATTAAGAGAGTTGCTCACAAAACATCTGTTTTGCAGCTGCGACGTTTTTAATTGATTTCAGTCTGCACGAAACTGAAATGGCAGACATTAGCTAGTTTCACTCAATATTCATGTCAGCTCCTAATGTACTTTTCTTGTGAATGTTTGAGATGAACTGCCCTCTGGAATTCCTTTCGATTCCATTCATAATACAATGTTACGTCACAATGTTTTTACTGAAGAAGGCACCCTAAGTATTCTAATCTGCTATTACTTTATGATGTTGACAATCAGGGGCTCACATAGCTTCTGGTGCCACACTGCACGATGGGTTTGCTGGCTTGCTGCAGTGTGTTAGGATTTCCAAGAGGATTCATTGCAAGAGATAAGTGTTTATCTGGCATATTTATGGAAATTTACATGAGTGTTTGGATGAGTCAGGAACATAAATTTCTCCCCCAGACATGTGGCATTTTTAAGCCTCATGTGGATTTGGATATTAGCTGTATCACATTAGCCCTTGTAATGCAAATGCTGACCACTCGTCATGTTTTATTTATTTATTATTTTTTAGAGTTTATTTTGCGAATTCATGTTTTATTCTGCCATAGCAAAAGCAGTAACCTTTTAAGAAGATGGGGCTGTTTCATGAGCTGCAGTACATTTAGTCAATATAGCTTGTGTTGTAATTCAGAGCAGAGAGGCAGAAAGTTTTGCTTTCACCTTCACCTTTCTTCTAAGAAGTGCAGATTCTGTAAGAGTGAAATGCTGTATCTGTTCTTGAGATCAGGAAAGATATATAATTTAATTTTATTCCTGGCTCAACAATGACTGAGCTCTGTGGTGTAACATTAGCAATTCATTTTTATTTCCCACTTGCTATTTGCTTTTTGCATATGCCTGACTTATCTGTGCCTGCTTGAATGTCAAAACAATTCTGTTCATAATATGCGCGCTCTTCGTATCAGTCTCTTTTCCACCTTTGGGCTGAATGGTTTTCACTGGTACAGTTATAGTTTCCTTTTTTACTGTGGTGTTATGAAATCAGTATTACAAAATATTCAATATTCACAGTGATGCAAGAGCTGTAGTTGGCGTGGTACCATTGGTAAGCATTACAGCAAACATGGTGTCAAGGATGATGACATTCCAGTTTTAAGGTTTTCTCTTAGAGATCAACAAAGTTCCCAGATCAGCTAACAAGTAATATAAATATGCATGTATATGTATATGTTGTATAGTTAAATAACATGGCGATAAATCTGAGAAATCAGCTTTGAAATTGTACCATTGCTAAAAACCCAAAACACACATGGAACCACTAAAAGGAGGAAAAGAGCTTTTTGAAGTGACATAGTAAGACATTCTTAGCAGTATGTCTTAAGTGCATGCATCATTGTGATTGCCTTTGATGTAAATTCAGCTCTTTTTTCAGTGTCGTATTGAACTGAGAGTCCTTCAAATGTTGAGGATTAGAGAAGATCAGCTGCTCCAATCTTCTCACATCCTCAAGGACTTTGGTTTAACACCAGAGACTGAGGAAAAAGAGCCCTCTAGTTATTCTGAAGCTAAACATATTCTAAAGAATAACTGGAGTGAGGAATTGGCATAACTTAAGAGGAACTTGCATGGTGACAAAGCTGTATCTGTGATATTCATGGCAATATATCTTGAATGGGTGCTTCATTCGGATTGCCTATGGTGTGAGGTACTTGTCCTTTTTCTTCATTCCCCTTGGTGTCGAACCCATAGTCCTTCAGTTCATAAGGATTTGAGAAGATCATCTGCTTGGATCTTCTCACATCCCTGTGATTTGAAGGCTTAACACCGTTGGAGAATGAGAAGAAGACCACTCTAGTTATTCTGCAGCTTAGCTTATTCACCAGAATAACTGTCGGTTTGAGGAACTGGCATTAACTTGAGAGGAACATGCACAGTCACAAAGCTGAATATGTTATGTGATAGAGCAGTATCTGAAGACTCTGGGTTTATTATCAAAAGAAAAAGGGGAAATGTGACTATGTCACAGGAAAATACAATGATGCTTAGATTTGAAATACAATAATATCACAGAAACAACTTGACATGTCACTCTTCATGAAAGATAAATGGTCTTTTTTGTGTATAACCAAGTTCTACTTCAGACACAATGGATCCTGAATCTGATCTTTTTACCTCCTCGTAATTTGAAGAAGTATGGCTTTCACAATGAAGCATGCAAATGTAATGTAGACTATGTAGATAACAGTCACTGTACTTGACTTTTCTCATGTAGTGTTATACCCAGAGTCATTTAGTTCATGAGGATATGAAAAGATCACCCGCTCCAATCTTCTCATATCCTTTTGATTTGATGGACTCCAAAGAATAAAAAACGACCACTGTAGTTATTCTGCAGCTCCTCGCAAATTGTCAAAGTAGCATAATTTAGTGTTTATCTTGGTTTTTGAGACAAGAAAGCATTTTCTTAAAGGGTGGTTCTTGCAACTTGGCACAGCTGTCCATTAACAGTCCTCTGACTGCTAGCTATAGTACATTTGCACGAAGGCGAAGCTGTCACTGATAAATTTAGTTCTGTTGCAGAATCGATTACATCAATGCATCACTATCAGAAGTTTTGCACAAACACATAGTAGAACGATTTTTCTTCTAACAGAAATGGCTATAGCTTGCCAAAACAATCGAAGCCTCTTGTGCTATCCGTGTCAAAAAAGACAAGCATTTTTATTTTATTCTGTTGCCACTTTATGGTTTAAACATACGTCAGTTTGCTGACTTCCGAAGGGGGTTTGAATGCTGAATGGCAAAATCAAAGCTGGAAGCAGCATGTGTTTAGCTTGGCTGGTCTTTCTTGCACAAGTCAGTGGCTCTGACAGGGAGATCGCCAAGTCATAACAGAGCATTTCTACACTTGCAGCTCTGCACAGGCAATCTGTTTCCTAGCTGCTCCATATTTTTTTCATAGGCTGGTGCCATTATCGCCTGTGACTGCTTGCAAGCACACACACCATGATTTAGAGTATGGTAGTGTAGTAGGCAATGAAACTTCAGCCAATGATTTGTGTGTTGCGTTTCACCTTAGAAGGGGACTGTATTTGCTATGCATTGTTTCCGCACAATGCTGTGGAGAGTTAAAAGACCAGCGTTTTTTGCTGCAGCCTACTGCTGGCCCTCATGTCACGAAGCACTTTGCCACATCAGCCTACGGCTTTGTGCTGACCGCAGCAAACTGGCAATAGCATAGACTGAAATGGCTTGTGAGGAATCTCTTGGTGATTTTTGTACACAAATGTCAGTTGATGCAGTGCTTGTGTGGAATTATCTAATTATAATTATTATATAATAAGTGGCATCTTCTTCAGTAGATAATCAGAATATTCAAATTTAGCTTGTTGGATTTTAGTGAAAATTTGCTGAAATATTTCTCGACCTCAGGCCAAGATATAGATGTGTTTTCTGCTTCATCAGAACAGATGTAGAAAATTTTAGCACATCACTTGCTCACCAATAGATCCACTGCAGTCAATGGGTGCCGTCAGAATAAGAGTTCATCAACATGACTCCATTCCATTAATTAATGTTTTATGTTGTAATGTTGGTAAGGAACAAATCTCAAATCATTAAGATCCTGAATTATGAAAAATATGAGTTCATAATCCATAAAAACACTTATTCTAGACTTCAGAGTTTATCTTTGGATGCAAATAGGGTATTTTTAATATTCTGCCTATCCCTTGCATGCAGATCCCTATCCATGCAATCAAAACCTTCATGCATCTATATATAAAACAAGTAAATCATATAAACTGAATATGCCGTTTTTCCGAAGCAACTTTAATGCTTCTTATGGGGAGCCAGTTTTATTTTTAGGATTTTTTTTTTTTTTTTACATTTTTTGGGATAACTATCTGCTTGAAGATAGTTTTTCCAATTTCTTTCTCAACAAAGGCTTAGTTTTTTGTTGTTGTCTTCTTTACCACTGTACAAAAAAAAAAAGTTTCTAAGCCAATTTTTGGTGTGGTACTTTCCTAAAGGGAAATATCACCGTTGCCAGGTTTATATTAGATGAGGAGATGTTGCTCAAGGGAACTGTATAGAATCTCATAGCGTTCACTATGCAGTGTACTAACATCTCTAACTCAAAATCAATGGCTGGCAGATGTACAGTATACTGTTGCCAGAGGTGGTGCATATCCTTGGCTGCAAATATACTTTTTCAATTCTCTTTGATAGCAAAAGAATAAAGAATAAAGCCAATTTAACAGGTTACATTTATGTTAATTATTTCGTTTAATAATTCCATAGAAAGCATGATACTGTGTCTTTTGTGAGAGGCATAGCATGTGGTAAACAAAGCATGCATCCAGTGTTTTTTGTTTTTCAGGTTCAGCAACCTGCAGCTTGTATGGCTGCAAATGGAATATCGAAATCTCCAGCGTGATGGATAATTAAGTGTATGAATGGGATTCAGAGTAGCCTAGGGCAGAAGCAGAACATGTGCCGGCTATGATGTGTTTTTCCATAAGGGAGTGGCATCCATCTCGGATAGAGAAAAAACGGACTTTATGAAACCCTTGGGAGGCCGTGTAACACTGCCATTTGAATACTAAGATGAGAGGAGTAAACAAACATGAGATCCACTGTGAGGCAATGAAATATTGGAGACGTTGATGTGTGACTGATAAAATTGCTCCTTTGAAAATACTGTATGTGATTGTGTATGTTATATAAAGCTTGAGCTTTTTGGCTTCAATACAAGTTAAACGCATTTGATAATTCATTGGTGGTTTACTGTACCTGGCATACTGGCATTGATTACCACAAAAAAAGCTAAAGTTGCGGTTACAGTGGAAGTGATATAAAGAATAAAATGAATGCATGAAAAATGCATTGAAATGAAATATGAAAATGCAACCATCCACTGATCTGCTGATCTCTGGATATTTGAGTAATATTGCTTTTTTGTGCTATTATGGCTCATGGCATCGATCTATTAGTTGCAATGCAGAGGCATGGTATATTGTTTGCTGGTGCAGAACTAGTTGAAAATGGGAACTGCTGTCATAAAATGTGTTGCTTGAGCTTAGCGGTCTAATATTTCGTCCCAGAATTAAGAAACCTCACAGGATCTGGAAAAGTGAGGAACTTTGAAAAGTGTGCTGCAGATGGCATACGATTTAATGAGGTGACAAGGCTTAGAGTTATATAATGATTGTTAATTCACAGTAGGAGAGTGACTCTCTGTTTATTTATTTGGTTTAAGAAGTCTTTTATATGTCTCAGTGTGTTCTGTGCATATGAAAGGACTGACAATATGTGGCATATTTTTCCTGCTTATGAATTCTGTAAACAACTGTAAATTCAAGCCTATCAAAGAGCAACATTTTCTGTGTTAAATTGGTTTTTTGGTTGCATTTTAATGCAGATTTTCTGCAGTAAGTGTTGCAAAACATGTCAATATAAATTTAAGAGTTTAAATAATGTGCTTAATTATAATAAATATTGTCATAATGCAACTAATTACGAAATTAATTTAATTAAAATGAATGTGTTATATTTTGCATAAAGATATTTAAGGTGGTTGAATATTTTCTCATGATGCATTAAAAAAACTAAAAGTAGTCCTAGTTATAGTACATTTAGCTTGTGCAAAATACAGATTAACAGTAATTTAATATTGCAGTACTACAATTGTTTATTATAACACTTATTTGTTGTAATGTTTCCTCCTTGTTAGGGTGTTAGAGGAAAGCTGAAGGCAACAACAGTAGAGACCTGCAGTGTTTCTTCAGTGTATGGCCATAACTATCTTCACTCTCAACTAAAAAAACCTTTTACTTTGCAGTTCATTTATATTCTTTGATGCGGGATGATGGTCCTGGGTTTAGAGAATGGATCATATGATGACCATTTCCTTCCATTTGTAACATTGTGATAGGGATTCTCATGGGATATTATCAGCTGGTTAAATGAAGACCATCTATCATGTGGCCAATGCAAGTGATCCTATAATGGTCGAGATGATCTTTGTCTGAGCCTGCCAACAGCGTTTTACCACACTGAGCAAAGAAAAGGAAAAATCACTTTGTTTTGTTCCATTTAATTGCTCCATTGTTTGAGTTTTATGTGTTTTAGCTGGCTGGCGCTTCAGATTATAAGACTTTGTGCTGTATTTAAGCATAATTACCAGAGCATGATGGGAAGTGATGTGTTAAAATGAGGAAAATTGCAGTTTATAAAACATTTGGGTGAGGTAGTTAGTGAATCAACTCTTTAAAAGGATTTGTTACATCCTGAGGAAGCATTGTCAATACGATTTGCTACTATATTTCCCATCACTTCTTTATTTATGTTCTTGATTAGAAGGCAACTGGAATATGCGTTATCTCCACTTTAATTTGAAAGCGTCATACAACCATGGACAACTGTCAGGGAGCCCTGCCTTACACTAATTGACGATTGATCCTGCAGTTGATAAGCAGGGCCTCTAAGCTATTAGTCACTGAAGGCCTACAGCATGAGGCGAAGTGATGAAGAGGAGCTTTTATTGGATTCTGTCTTAGGAAGCCCACTGAGGAAACCTGGTTCCTTACATGCCACACTGATTGACGGTGATTTGGTTTTGGGAACATGGCTTCGTTGAGACCAAGTATGAGGGACACTTAGTAGGAGTCTGTGGATCTATTAGGACAAAGTGGGAATGAGAGGCAATATTTCAGAGTTTGTCTGTACCAGGAGAATGTTACATAATATATGCATTGTAGACAGGTGGCGCTAATAAATTATTCAAGAATGTGTCTGGTTCATATGTCATCTCAAAATTAAAAGAACAAAATATTCTATAATTCATTTATTTATTTACATAACATGTTATATCAATGTATTTTAATAACCTTTTTCCACATTTGCTTGTTGGATGGCTTGTGGGTGAGTAAATTCTCACCCATTTTTCGTTTTTGGGTGAACCATTACTTGCAATATAGTTCAAATTATTTAAATTGTGTTTAAATTAAGGTTACATTACCTGACTCCGTTTGCTACATTGCACATGCCAGAGGCACAGCACAACTGAAGTCCCAGAGCAATCATTTTTCTTTAAAATTCAAATAAAATAAAAAAAACATGCAGACTAACAGTTGCATTGCCTTTTCTTAAAATAACAACAAATCAAACGATCGGGTTCAGATTTATTAAACCAGATTTACACACTGTATGATTTTGATGAATTGGAATTATTAAAACAGATCAAATGGAGTGTCAAAGGAAAAGAAAATAGAAAACTAACTGTGCAGGTCCCTGAATCAGTAACAGGCAATGGAGATCTGCAATCCACCCCCACCCTCTTTAAACCTTAATGCGTTACGTTTAGTCTTTAATATCTGATTTTATTTACATTGATCTGTTATTCCATATTCTAACCTGCATCCCTGCAGGAGCCCTGCGGCACCTTTTGCTGTGAGCTGGCCAAGAATCTGATGACAGTCTGTTTAAAATTTTCAGTAATCAGTGAACATTTGACAGTGACATAAATAAGAGTCAAGCAACCTCTCAGCTCCAGCCTAAAATGTATTGCATCACTGCCGGGTTGTGCATCACAATTGCAGTTGGAATTTGAATTGATTTAAGCCATTTCTGTGTTCTCTCAGCTGTAGACTTCCTCTTCAATTTTAAAATCTTCCTGGTGTCATGAGGCGTAAACAACATTCTGCTCATTCAGAAGTATTATTATATTTCTTAGTGCAATCTGTCAAGTGGTTATCTATAACTAAATTCCACAAGGAGGCAACTTTGGCTCCAGAACTTTGGTGTTTTGAAGCAATTACAGAACACTGCATCTTTTGACTTCAATGACAGTGTTCCTCTTGGCAGCACTCTTGTAATTTAGTCAGTCAATGTTGCAAAGTGAACACTGGATAAGGGATGGATATTAGAGAAATTGTATTATAAAGAAGCATAACCAATTATTATGCAGCTTGGGAGGCACGAACCTCCCTACTGGGGCTTAAAATTTGCACTCCTCTGGCCCCTAGTACAGTCGAGTCCAACCTCATTTCATGTGAAGCCACCGATAGTCATGGCACACCACAGAGATAACCAACAGCCATCTGCTTTTAATAGCCTTTCACTTGGGGGTTGTAGGGTTTGTTGAAACACCCACTGTGTTGGAAATGGACTGTCTTCTTCTAACTCATGAATGATCCGTCTCTCCCTCGTTTGTGAAGCAACAGCAAGCATCCATCATTAATGATGGGCGAGACATTTCAGAAATACCAGAATCCAATGTCTTTGTGTGGAGAAACAAGCACTATTATACTTCATTTTTATGATATTCATCAACAGCCAGGGCAACGTAGTTGGTCTGTTTGTTAACGTATTTATTTACAGTATCTGTCTTTAGATGGATATTTCTGTCTGACTGTCCACTGATTAATATTTGTTTCTGTTCATTGATAAGTGTCTGCCTTCTCCCATCAAATGAGTCTTTACTCCAGGTGTGAGTTTCGCTGTCTGTTCTCTGTTTGTTTGTTTGCTGTCTGTCAGTTGTTCTCTGTGTGTCATAGATTTGGTATCTGCACGTTGCTTGCTATACGTGATGTTACAAGCTCACGTGACGTTGCCCTGCTTACTTGGGCATGAAAATGTATTGGTTGTCAGAGAGGTGTGCGGATGTGATACTACTTATATAAAGCACAGTTGATCTGAACAGTTATTTTTTTGCCACTATCCACATTTTTTTTGACATAAAAACGGGAGCGGTCATTTGTAAATTTTAGCTTCGGTCTCATCCACATCCAGCTATTTTTAGCTCTACAAGCTGCTTGATATTGAAAATTGGTGTGTCTTATTATATTATTTTAACGTATTATCTTAATTATGAACTCACTGGTTTGTAGTGCTTCCAGGTTTACGGTTTACTGCAGTTATTCTCCTCATTATTTACCTGCAGCGACTAATGAACTGGAAGCCTCACCCATAGGCTTACCACATTAAAGAAAAAGGTGCATACTTTTTGCAAGTATCCTTGTGAATGTGTACACAGTAATTGAGGTCTTAAATGACAGCGAACAGCTGAGAAAGAAACCGTATATTGGATCCAAGCAGCTCTTAAAGTCACTAATGAAATATTTCAGCTCTCTGTCATTCATGTTAATAAAAAAACAAAAAGAGAAAAAATCTCTCTAGTCTTGATTAAATCACTTTTTTCAACTTTTTATATACACTGTAACATTTATTTATTTCTCTACTGTGTGTTTTTCTGTCCTATAGGCTAGCTTGCAGTTCATTTCATTTAATCGCTGAATATTTCATATTGTCTTCAGTAGTCAGTATTATTTTTAATTTAGGCTAATATTCGTTGTTATACTGACACAGCTGACAATTATGACATTTCTATAGTATCTAAAAACCTTTTTTAAATAAAAAATAACTAGCCTATATTGTGATAAAAAAAAAATAAAAATAAAAAAAAATATATATATATATATATATACAGTATATATATACAGTATATATATATATATATATATATATATATATATATATATATAGCCTATTTATATTTATATATATTTATATATTATTTTTAGTTTTATATATTATTTTTATATATATATATATATATATATATATATAATTATTATTATTATTATTATTATAGATATATATATATATATTATTATTATTATTATTATTATTATTATAGATATATATTATTATTATTATTCTAGATGGTCCCACTTTATATTAAGTGTCCCTAGTACCTGTGTACTTACATAGTAACTAGATGTGTATCTAGTATGTAATCACAGTGTACGTACACACCGGTACATAGTATTTAGAGCTGTAATATGTCTGTAACTACACATGTAACAACCCTCAGAATGGTACGTGTAAGTAAAAAGTGTAACAGGACATTGGTAACAACACTTTTTTCACT
>JAUCNO010000044.1:9704922-9718640 GCA_032353835.1 Enteromius viviparus
CCTCTAACTCTTCAACCGAGTTTTAACGTAGTTTTGCCTGCTTCCGTTTGATTATAATGTCGGTACATACCTGTCTGCTCGGAGAGAGTCGCTCTGAATCCCTGCATCTTCTGAAGCGGAGCCGCGCGCCGCGGGAGGTTGGCGCGTGCTCACTCCCGAGCGAACAGAAGCTTCGCGCATGCGCACCACGACCATCCTCGCGGCGCGCACCTTTGATCACGTGACGAGGTTTGGAATCGATGACGTCACAGAGAAGCGTTCCACAGCTGGAGTATAAAGTCCTCTGAGAGCGCGTGTGTGTGTTCAGTTCAGAAAGATTCTCACTGCTCAAAACTGTCTATAGCAAACATCAGAAGCGCTTTTGGAAATGTTTAGGTCTACGATGTCGCTTGTGACCAGGTGCATTGGTCTTCACCGAGCACATCGTTTAGGGACGTCTGTGAACATAAAGCAGGCTTTGTTTTGGGATAAAAGGTATAACAGCACACATGAAGAAAACAGACAAATTCCCAAGATATACACAAGAACCGGAGACAAAGGTTTTTGCAGCACTTTCACAGGAGAGAGGAGACCAAAGGATGATCATATATTTGATGCTTTGGGAACAACAGATGAATTATCATCAGCAATTGGGTTAGCCAGAGTATTTAGCATTGACAGCGGCCATTCATTCACAAACCAGCTGGAGAAGATCCAGTGTGTCCTACAGGATGTAGGGTCAAATATTGCCACTCCCCGGTCATCAGCTCGAGACAGTCATACCAAAAAGACCAAATTCAGCTCTCAGGCTGTGATTGAGCTGGAGAAGTGGATTGATTCATTCACAGAGGAGCTTCCTCCACTCACCAACTTCATACTTCCTTCAGGAGGGAAATGCAGTGCTGCTTTACACGTGGCCAGAGCTGTGTGTCGACGGGCTGAACGCTGTGTGGTCCCTGTGGTCCGTGCGGGTGACACCGATCCTGAAGTTGCCAAATATCTCAATAGATTGAGTGACTACTTGTTCACGGTGGCTAGATATGCTGCAGTGAAGGAGGGCAATGGAGAAACTATCTACAAAAGACCTGGGCCCGGTTGTTCAAAATTATTCAATCCGTTTTTTCTTTTGAAAGACCCATTTTCAAGATTTGAGCCAATCCATTATCTAAAATACTACTGGATTATTTAGGAAAAACTGGGCCCTGAATAGTGGAGGAAGAAAACATCTCATCAAAAACTTGAACAATGTTGCTCTTATTTCCAAGTTCTAGTATTAACCCCTTCAGACCCTGCGTCCATTACAATGGACATCACATGTCAGCTCATGATTTTTTTTCACCTAATTTAAAGCCTGCAGTCCATGTAATTGGACGTCTGTCATCCAATCAAACGCCAGTAATGCTCTGCCTGTTGTAATGTGAAAAAAATCCACTACGCTGAAGAGAAGCATGGCAGGAAAAACTGTCAGTGGTAAAACGGGCAGAGCAAACTAACAACTTTGAATTGAATTGTTGCGGTATCCGCTTGTAGATAAACCAAGTCCTTTTCTATAGGAAGGGAGTGAAAAGTGCTCACATCCCCTGCACAGCCAGGAACGTAACATTTATAGCGATGATCCACCATCTCGTCTCGTCTGTGCAGGTCCGGCTGGCCTAGAGCATGGGCGGGTATATGCAAAGCTCAGGTGCTGCGAGCCGAGGTCTCTTCGCTGTTACAAAGAGAAGAAGGGTTTTACAGCCGATAGTTTCTAGTCCCCAAGCGAGACGACGGGTTTTGAGGTTTCTGAATCACACCCTTTACAAACGGCGCTTCAGAATGCTAACCCTAAAGAAAATCCTCTCACAAATACAGCCCCCGTGTTTTCACGAAGCGTATGGATGCAGCGCTTTCCCCTCTAAAAGCGATGGGAACCCGCGTGCTGAATTACCTAAACCAGGGGTTCTCAACCTTTTGCAAGCTGGGCCCCCCCAAAGCTGGTTCATTGCTGTTGCCCACCCCCCACCCCCCAACCCCCATCCAATCGTGTCATGGCGGTACGAATGAGAAATACAACAAATATCCTTCTGCCAGCCTGAGCCAAATATTAGGTGGATCATTTTCTGTAATATTTGAAAAGTGTGATTTGTCCCTTTGAATTACAGCAGAGATCTTCTCCCATAGACTGTGATTACAGGTTTTGGAACAACCCCAATTATCTGAATCAGTTTAAGAGCATGATCAGTGCCCAGAATGAAACTGGCACTGTTGTCCTCATGTAAGGTCCTAGAGCTCGGGAAAAGAAAATCTCAGCATTTTCCTAGAGCGACGTTGTCCAGGAATTAATATCGGCTTAAATGGGCAGTTTTGCCCATTACTGTAACTATAGATGAGCTCTCTTTATATGTGTGTATGAGCCTGAGCGGAGGAGAAAGGTTCTGAAAGCTCTTGGTTTGTACTAGATCTTGTATTCATTTAATTTATTAAATGATTTGATTTGACAGTTTAGTATGTATCATGTGTTTGTTAATTATACGTACTATGTTTATATATAAAATGGACTATATGTGAAGAGTTAATTTGCAGAAACAGATAACTTTGTTTTTAGCAGTTCTCAAACATTACGTTTTTTCATTGTGCATTCCAATTAATTTCAGTCAAACTATAGTTCAGTAACAAAAAATGCAGCTAACTAATACAATAAAACACATTAAAAAAAAAACATTATTTAAAAAAATGAAGAAAAAAAATTTTTTTTTTGCAAATAAACTATAGGCTATACTTAACGAATTCGCACTTCTTCGTTAAATGAATTAAGCAAATTTGGCGTGCTGTCCGGGGAGCGAGCCGGGAGCTCAGCGGACCCCGAGCTCTGCTGGTAGTAACCCTAGCGAGTGCAGAGCTCGGAGCGAGGCTCGGTCCCGATCGCCCCCCTTCGAAGGTGCGAAGGAAAAAAGGCGGCGAAGGGGAGGAAGGCGGGATCATGCGAAACTAGATACGGAGGAGAGTGAGACGATGGTACTTAAGCCGAGGCGGATGAATGAAATTAGGAATAATGAATTGGCTAGTGGACGATAATACTAATGAGCGTCGATGGGTACCGGCTGTGCAGACACTCAGCGAGCTTCTTCCCGAAACTATGTAAACATCCCATATGTGTGTGTGTGTGTGTTTGTGTGTGTGCGCGCGCTGGATAATACAATTTGTAACACTGTTAAATGTTATTTTTTTTTAACTGTTAATTTTTTTCTTTAATCTAGTGTTAATGTTAAACCACTTGAACTTTGCTAAAAACAAACAAAAAAGTCTACTTTAAAGACTAATGTAGTTCAGTCAATAGCATGAAATGTGTTTTTCAGGAGGACTTCTGATTTTTATCCACCAACTTAACTTTGTTGTGAAGGATAACAGGATGTCCACTTGAAAGTATCGTGGTTGAGAAGTTCGCACATCCTGTTTGTGAGCTAGATGTTGCTGATCAGAGCATAGTCAAAATGCCATTTATGTTGTCCTACTTTATTAAGACCGTTATTTCTGGAGTTGTGTGGATATATTTGCCTATAGTGCTTTTGTGAAGAATATTTAGCCCATCAAAAAAGAAAGAGTAAAAAATACTAAACTAAAGCCTTAAGGTAATGACAGACATTTTGCTTCATCCCTTTCTCAATATTGGAATGTGAGGTTTGTATTTATGTGCTTTTCAGTGTGTGTCTGCTCTTTAATCTCACATCATCTGTTGAGCGCGTCAGACTGGCTACTTTTACCAGGCCTGAACTGTACTGAACCCTTAAGTCGTATCCGCTCGATATAGGAACTCGTTTTTGCAGGCATGTGATTATTTCAGGGCAGCTAGGGTTCTTGCGGTTACATAATTTGCACCATAGCAGTATGGCTCATGCTCTAATGTCCCTTTTGTTTTTCTGTATTAACCGCTGTTTGAGAGAGAATGCAAATCGCTTTTGTAATTATATATTTGAAAGTGCAAGATGCTTAATTTGTCTGTTGTTAACATTAAACTTTAGTGACTGATATTAGGCCTAATTTACAGAACATGTACACCAAATATTTGTATTTTTATTTTTATTATTTTTTTTATTTTATTTTATTTTTTTATTAAGAAAAATGATAGGTACATTTTGGAATATTTAAAGGGTTAGTTCACCCAAAAATGAACATTACTCACCCTTGTGTTGTTCCAAACCCATGAGACATTTGTTTATCTTTGGAACACAAATTAAGATATTTTTTTATGATGTCAGAGAGCCATCTGTCCCTCCATAGACAGCAACACAACTGAAATGATCCCAGATTCAGAAACAGCAAAAAAAAACGGTAAATAAAACTGTGTGCTGGAGTAGTTATATGAATTATTATAAATTTGTCATGTACTCAAAAATATCCATATGATCATTTATTATCATAATTTCAAAATAATTTATGAAAAAAAATGTATTTATTAAAATAAAACAGTAATGTTTTCGATGTCTTTTGCTCACAAAGGCTGAATTTATTTGATGAAATACAGTAAAACAGCAATAATGTAAAATATATCATTACAATGAAGAGTTTAGTATTGAATTGACTTTAAAATGCAGTTTGTTCCCGTGAAGACAAGGCTGAATTTTAAAAGTATCTCCTCCTGACACATGTTCTTCTGTGTTTTTGCTGTCGCTGACATAATCTCTGGAATCTAGTTGTGAAGTAGAGAACTGGATGATGTAGTTGGAAGGGTGCGAGGGCTTGGAAGTAATTTTGTCTCCTCTCGTTTTGGGTAGGTTATATGCTGGTGGGTTACAAAAGCTTTGCTGTTTCTTCCTCCTTGGGCAGCGGTTGACCAGAAAATGATGGATGGGGGATTTTAGAAGTCACCTCCTAGATAGGTTGTGCAAACAGATTGGGTTCTAATTAATCTTAGTGCTGCTGGGAAGTGCGTTACGGCTTTTAGCGTGGCTCCATAGGCTGTTTAACCTGTTTGCCTTGTCGTGAGATAGACTTGGTAATATGGTTTTATCCTGTAGGGCTCCTGCTGATATTACCCACAGCACTGCTGTCCCCAATGTCAAGCTTCCTTGAACGGTTAAATAAAACAGCGATTTTTCTCTCTCTCTTCCTCCCTCCCTCTCTTGCTCTCTCATCTCGTGTGCATGTGAGTAAGCAACCTCCTGCCAGTGATTGATAATGCCCCTCATTATTTGTGCCATTTCATCTTTGGCTTCCTGGGGAAAGCCTCATGCAGAGACTGTCTGTATGCTTGGAGCACCTGCTAATGACTCTGAAAACAGCCCACTCTCCACGCACATACACATGCAGCACAAATTCAAAGCAGAGGCAGGAAGTTCAGCACTGGCCACGCGCTTTTACCAGCTGGTGCAAACGATCGCCTTTTCAAATCGGTTGAGACCGCTTTTTAACCCAACAAGAGTCAAGGGCTGTTCGGAATTGCATGCTCATGTCCTTGCATGCTAACTACTTTCTGTGTGATGTAATAGAAGTAGTTAGTGTGCAACTTTGTTAGTATACAAATTTTCAAACTAGGAATGGACGATATGGCAAAAATACTATAAATATATATATATAATATAATATAATATAATAATATATTATTATTATTATTATTATTATTATTATATATTTTATTTTATTTTATTTTTTTCCTATTTTGCAAGTTGTCGGAGCAGTAGAGCCAAACCATTTTTTTCGATTTTAAAAAACAAAGCCTTATGTAAAATTTAAAAATTTAAAATAAAAAAGAATGGCAGACATTGGGTGAAGATAAAATCCAATTATTTTTTTATTTAATGCATGTCCTGTATAGGCTCTATAAAAATACCTCCTGTTTTACTTTTAACTTCTAAAGAAAATTCAACAGCACTCAGTATCCAAATACAGTAGGTAAGCTTGTTTTTTTTTTCTTCTTAACATGCCAGAATGCCTCACCTGTTTTGAGGCCTACGGAAGCAGCACAGGAAGTGAGGTCGGGGCTGCTGGATGCCTTAGGGAAGTGTATAAATGACAGGAACAAAGACAAGCTAAAGATAAGGTGACAGGAAATGGCAGGATTTAAATGTGCACTGCAACCCCCATTGCTTTTTTTCCCCTCTTCCCTGCCTCATTTATTCTTTGCAGAAGGACAGCAGCATTAGGCCGATGTGTGAAAAGTCTTCCCTAACAAAGGGATTTGACGAATAAATGCAATATTACAGTATTGATTCATCCGGGCTGGATGTAATCTCAAAGAACGCCGGAACAATGAGCTTAAATCGTGTGAGCATTAGCTGTTATGAAACTGCAAGCGAGCCTGTGCTGATCATGTTTTTCTCTCTGACTGCAAAAATGACTCCTGCGTTTGAATCATAAAAGAGAAATCCAACGGCTCTTAGCAGATTTTATGCTTCTCTGTGCTATGTATGATGACTGTTTTGTAATATTCTTTCATATTCTTTCTAATTTGCCTTATAAAATCCTTTTCAGCTCAGCGGTAGGCCAGCCTGGGTAAAAACACATTGTGTATTAGACAGTGTCTTTCTCAGATTAAAGGAATAATTCACCCAAAAATGAAACTTCTGTTGTTATATTTATTCACCCTCATGCCTTTCCAAAGAGAAGGAGAATTTTGAAGGGGCTTGAAGCAACATGAGGGTAATTAATAACATCATTTTACATGTATAGAAATGTCCAAAATCCACTTAGCTGTACATTGTTCATCTTTATGGTGCATTGCTTTACTAGTGTCAGGTTGTGATATCATTGGGAGCAACAATATTTCCGCAAAAACAGCTGAAGCGGTATGTGAGCTCAGCGCAGTCAGATATAGACAAGCCAGCAGTGGTCTTATCAGCACGGCCATCCATCCTGTCCGGTGCTTTTGGGCTGTCATTGCTGTTTGAATACAAACTCATCTTTTGATATCACAGAGATATAGCAGAACATTTCCGCAGAGACATACTGCGGGTCAGCACTTTATTTTTGTGCTGTAACTTTATAAATCTTATTGGGCTCTGTGTTAAACCCACTAAGTGATGGAAATAACTGCCAAGTAAATCTCTCTGGCCTTCAAACAGCCGCATTTGATGTCAGAGACTGCTTTATAGAGCAGTAATGAGCGATGTGAACTTGCAGAAGCTGTTTTTAGAGGCTAAAATCAGCACTGCTGCAACGGATAGTTCACCACAAATTAAAATGGTCATTATTTACATATCTTTATGCTTTTTATTTTTATAAACAAACACAAAAGCAAATAAATTTGACATAAAAAAAAGCAAGAGATATGTTACTGATCATTTTCTGCACAGCTTCAAAAAATAGCATACGTGTATGCATGTGATATATGACACATTACTGTATGTTCACTGTGTGTTCTTGATTTCTGCCCTCATAAATGAATCAGCCGCCTGAAACATATTTTTTGAAGAATCAGTTAATCTATTTTGCTCCTTTTGTGTACCATGAAAGAAATAAGTCCTGCTGGTCTGATAACATTAAGATAAGCCAATAGTAACAGTATTTCATTTTTTGGTGAACTTAGATAATGCCCTTCTCAACTTAATTCTTTCGATAAGGTCGGTAAGCTTTTGATTTGTAGGATATGTTATGCACTTGCAATGCTAGCTAATTGTATAGAGCCGTTTTCAGTCTGATTGGCCTTTTTGTGTTAAGTAGGTCAAAATCTCATTGGACTTTTACATTAGTAAGACTTTGAAGGAGGGATGCCAGTTACTTACTTATTTTTTTCAGTTCCACATTGTAAGCTTTAAGGAGTTAATACTTAAAAATGGTAATTTAATAAATAGTTATTAAAATGAAATGCATTTATGACAGTAATTCAGCGTGTTCAGTCATAAGCCGACAAGATGCGATTTAGCATGACAAAAAAGCTTTACAGCCAAGCGGGCCGAAGTGATAATTTCATTCTGTCCTCTATGATGTAGTGCATGGCCAAAAGTATGTGAACCCACTCTATAACAGGTTTGCTATTGCAGTCCTTTCCGTGAGGGTGATTAGATATTGTGGAAGAACTTAACTGGCCTGCACAAAGCCCAGACCTGTACTTCACTGAAAACCTTTGAAATGAATTAGATCGCAGATGTCAAGCCAGACTCCGTCCCCCACCATCATTGCCTGACCTCACTGATGCTCTTCAGTCTGAATGAGGGCAAAACCCTGCTTCTGTGTTCCAACATCTAGTTGAAGGCCTTCCCAGAAGAATCAACGCTTTTATAGCAGCAAACGGAGGGATTAATGCTTTTTTGCCATGCTTTTGAAATTAAACGTTCAAAGACACAAGAGTGTCAGTAAGGTCAGGCACTGATGTTTGGTGTTTGAATCTGCTTTGCTGTTCCAGTTTATCCCAAAAGTATTTAATACGAAGAGGTTCAGGTCTGGGCTTTGTGGGGGTTTTTTTTCTGCTTTTTGTCTGGGCTTGCTGGATTTTATTTTTAGTAGTTAATAGTAGCTTGACTGTAGTTGACCCAGTTTAAATTATGAGTAGCTTAGAAAGCTTCCCCAACAATTCACGTTATTGTGATCTATTATGAACAAAATTAAATATTTTCTATTAAAAGTTTAGCTTTAAAGCAACTTTGTACACTTGCCCTGTACATTTTTTTTAGCTGTCTTTCTTCAGTTTTTATATTTTAAATAGAGCACTGCATAGTCCCCACCATTTTTCTTTCATGTGTACAAAGCTGCAGAGAAAACTGTGATGAATAATTTTCGTGAGAAGCTCTGGCATATCTATTATAAACAGAAAACCCGAAAGACCCTGGAGCATGACTTCATTCACCTGGGAAAAAGACCAAGGCAGCACTCTTATGCAGAGCTGCTGTTTTACAAAATCCCATTTATTGCTGCATTAGTCAGTCCTTTTCTGTAACTTTATAGGCTTACAGAAAATGGCCATAATATTCCCATTTTCACGATGATCGAGTGATTATTCCTGCCGTGAAAAAAGGGGCATTTCAAGACTAATTCTTCCTATTTAGGCCTGATTAAATTAACTAGTTGCGCTGAAGGTTCTAACTGGCTGCCGTTGGGCTGATGGTGCTGTAAAATACGAGTGATTCGATGCATGACTCTGATTTGTTAATGTATGCAGTGCATTACTCATCTTCTCATTGATAATGCACTAATGCAGTAAAATGTGGTCTTTAGCCTAAGCATGTTGAGGACCCCAATCATCACTCCTAGAAAGTGAAGCCTTTTAAAGGAAGTGCAGACTCAGCGAGCGTGACTAAATGCCTTTAAAAAGATTACAGTAGAGTCAGTGGATGAGAATGAATCAGTGTAAGATGCCAGGGTCAGTCGTGTTACTGGAACTAAGGATGCACAACATCTTGGGCTTTTTTTTTTATTTTGATTGTGTCTGTTGCCATATGCCCTTTTTTCTTCTTTATTGTGAGTGAATGCTGGCCCTGTTTAGCTTCAAATAGTCCCAGATCACGGATATTAAAGAGATCCCCCAAAAATTCGACTTGTCATTTACCCTCATTTCAGTTCAAACCTGTATAACTTGCACAAAGACTAAATACCGATAAAGTGTTTTGGATCAATAACCTGAAGATTTTACATTCAGATGTTGTTAATAAAATAAGGGCGAGTAAATGTTGGCAGAATTTCTATTTTTGGGTGAACTCTAGCTTTCAAACAAAGCCATTGCAACCAGTAAATCATTCACATTTTACATTGTAAATGTAATCTGTTTTGAAGTACAAATTAGTTTTTGATGACATCAGGGGAAAGAAATGATAATCCACAGCTAAGCTTTCTGGAATTCATTATCTTAATGCTGTCTGATATTTACCACTGTTTAGCAAATGACATCACATCCTGATATAACTCAACAAAACAAAGAAATAAACTTGCCCTCAAGGAGAAAATATGTTACAAGATACTGTATATCCAACCATATAAAACTGCTGAACACATTGTAAAATGCTTACTTGTATAGATCAAGACTACGTCAATTAGTTAAGAGTGGAATGTTACAAGGCCCGGGATTGAAGTTCTGAGCTCATTTTATTGGACGTAGCTCTTTAATGGCAATTTACATGTGACCCATATTGCTGGCAGTGCTGTACCAAAATGGCCCATTTGGATAGAAATTAATGAGAAGAGAAATGCAGTAGCCATAGATTATCTGTCAGATGCTGGTTGCCAATCCATCATCCTGTTGAGTGCGTTGTTGAAATCTGAAGGTTGGCTTTAGGGGCGTAAATATCATATTTCTGGTCACTTTATTAGAGCAGTTGGAGCATGTGGTGAATATGAGTTGGGTGCGCTTTAGCCCCTGCCAGGCTTGACTGCTCACATTGCAACATGTTTCATTAGAGCTGACGTTTACGCCAAATGGATGTACCCTGAACTTTCAGACTCCAGTGCCATGATAAATTGGTACCCTTTTTTTTTGGTAGGGAAAGGGAGAACCACCTGAAAAGGGCTAACTCGGTTCCTTCAAACATGAATAACCTCACCGGCTACATATCCGCGTGGCTAAGTGTCATTTCAGCTGGAATTGAACATGGTGGTAAAATGGGTATTTCTGTTCAATCGACTGCACTCCGCCAGGGCGTTTTGCTACATACGGAGCACACAAGAATCAATAGAAATTCAATTGGCATTAGATAGAGACTTGTGGCTGTGTATCTCCCCTTTAAAACGGCAAAGTCCAACATTTGCTGCATGGGCGGGCATTAACCCCTGTCGCTGAATAAAAGAGAGCACTGCTGAGGAGAAAAGACAATTTGGATTATCACCAGAGAGTACATTTGAAAAAAGTTTCTGAATTCTTGTGGATAAAGAAACATTGATTTCTTATTGATTCTTAGTTTAGGCCAGCACTTTGTCCTTTGCTGGTGTTTTATGTCTTTTTCTCCTTCCATCTGCTTATTGTACTGTATATGAAAGAAGATTGATGTTCAGTGATGTCTGTAATGTCTTCCAGTGGGTTTTTACCATAGTATTGAGGTGCAATATGTGTGATTTTTAACTGTGGTTATATTATCTGAAGGTTTTTGCTACTATAGAAGACCAATGGTTGACCATTATTGATATTAATTCATTTTTAAATGAGTATTAATGTATTATTAATATTGCAGCCTACACTGCAAACTGTATCACTCAACAATATCACATTAGAAAATATTTATTTATTGATTTTAAAATATATTTTTAATACTAATATTTCTACAACTTTTATTTAGGATCAGGAAAGATTTTTTTTGTACTATTATCATGAAATTTGACAAGATATGAGCAAATTATCATGACAAATTGTTTTCTTATTAGTTAATATCACCCAGCCCTTCAGTATCTGAAAGTGATTTCTGTCCAGACTGTGCTTTATAAAGTACATCACTACTTTTGACAGTGGACAGCATTTTCCAGAAATGTTTCTATTGTAAATTCTTTACAGTGTGTATACTTTCTATTTGCTTGATTGGTTTTCTTGATTTTGGGACCTGATGCACTTTGCATCTGAACTCTGGCATTATTAGCATTTTTGCATGTTTCCAGTTTATTATACAATGATGGATTGGTTCCATATAAATTAGTTTTGTAAAGCAGCTCATATATGAGACAGAATCGAATGCTGTGTGAAGTTGATGCAGTGAATCTGAAGGGACAAATACTTCAATAACACAGCGAAACAGGCGCTTTCTCCTCCTGAGTCTTTACCTAGTTACTGTGGTAAACAGCTGCTGCTGGTGCAGACTCACATTGTTATCGGAAATGTCCCACAGTTATAAGAGAATAAGTTTTAAGAGAAAAGAAACAGGACTAAGCAATCAAACCAAGAACCAAAACGACCTAATAGTTGCAGCATGCCTAAATGTTAGCGTGTTCTTTCCTTTAGTTTTAGTCCTTTGAGTTTAATTAATACTGGACTTTACGGTGTCTAGAGTTGTAGAGATGCCCTAGACGACGCTTAATGCCTCAAGTGACATCTAAATTAAGCTAACAAAACTGCTTTTTCACACAATTCTTATTTTAGCCAGGCATATCTTTGAGTGATGAACCCTTCGAATGTGTGAGGTTAACAGGTCTAGGGAGAGTCAGGCCCTCTTTATCCAGTTTAAAAATGCGATTTGCCTTCCAGGCGCTGATGCACGGGCTGGCGGGTGAAAAGGTTAATTTCATTGCCCTGCTGGATTAAACAATTTTCGGATTTAATGGGGAGAGAGGACAAAAGAAAGCGAATGAAAACTTGACTTTTGTTGACCTTTAATGGACATGGGAGCCGAAGCCAGCCGCAGGACTGGGTCAACACTTCCTAAACGGCACCCACGGGTGGATGATTTTAAACTGGGCCTGCTTTTTACATTAATAACTCTTTCATTTGTGTTATTCATGAAGGTGGGTTAGGTAACATGATGATCAACTGGAATAATTGCAACATTTAATTTATGACTCTGATAAGACGAGTTTTTTTTTTTTTTTTTAAGTTTTAAGTTGAATTTTTTTTCCTGTGTTTTTAGTGGATCTAATATGATGAAAGAAGAAACAAAAATGGTGTAATTTATTTGTTCAAATTCGGAGTAAATGCTTTTTAACAGCAGGGGAGATGAAATAACACTTTGTGATACGGATCTGGTTGGAACTTATTTATATTCTCATACAACACAGTGCAAGAAGTTCAGTTTGTAATAATTCATAGCTGTGCTCGTCTCTGCTCTCCCAGTTGGGTTCTGTCTTGGGCAGGGAAGTTCTGCAGTTTGAGTAATTTTCTTTTGTCCTGGAGGGCCAAACAGAAGTCAACACAATATCCCACCGCGGCCATCAGCTTGAAAATTTCAAACGTTGGAATTATTCATGCTGGCACAAACACTGACGGTTCTGAACATCCTCTTAATGAGGGGCAGTAAGAGGTTCAAAGCATTAGAACCGAAGGATAAACATTTCATGAATCAACAGGCAATCAGAAACGAATGAAGATATTAAATGTACAATCCCAGAGTGTGAGTGCTCAACACAGATAAGAACGCAAAATGTTTTTGTCTCTTTAAGCTCAGTCGGTCGACAATGAATTACTGTAGGCTGACCTAATTTTCCCAAAGTATCTGAATCCGACTGGTGAATTGTGCTAATGTGCTGAGCGAATAAGTAATTGCCCGGTTTCCATTGTTGCCTAATAATAGTGAGAGTAAAAATCTTCTCGTTTTTAGTGTAGGATATTGTTTCTACAAGATATGTCTGTTTTAATAGGTTTGAAAGGAAACAAACATTGTTGCATGCAAATGATAGGAGAACATGGATCAGTGAGATATCATTTTTAAATATTTAATTCAAAATGCATAGATTTAATAATGTATTAAAGGGGTCATACGTGCACTTTTTCAAGCTGTTTGGTCTGAAATGTGTTTTGGGAGTGTGTGTACACAACCACCCTATAACGATAAAGATCCACAGGTAGTTTTCTTTTTATTTAATAAAAATAAGTTTTATTTTTAAATTAAATAAGTTAATTACTTCTGAAATCAAGCCATTCTCAAATGCATGTCGGTTTGGCGTCACACCGACGGAGGCCACGCCCACAATAGATGATTGACAGCAGTGTGTCACACAGACTGAACTGACGTCTTGCCTCAGACCCGCCCTGAGTGAGGCATCATCAGACTGAGACGCAGAGACAAGCAAGACTCCTAAGAGATTAAGGTGTTTTGTTGTTGAATCTAGTAATGAACAGAGCAGTAGTGATTTACCCCCGACATCTAAGTGACTGAAGGAATAAGATTAAGGTTACATTTGGTTCTAAAGGCAAACGCCCC
>JAUCNO010000044.1:9718740-9755525 GCA_032353835.1 Enteromius viviparus
TAACAATTTGTGATACCATAATATCAGTTTAATAAAGACTGTAATACTATGTGATGGTTAAATTATTCAAAATGCACATTTTCACTGCTCAAGTTGTCTTCCCCTCCCAAGCGGCAATCTCGCGATTATCTTGCCCACCATCCATATTTAAGCGCAGCGGGCGGACCTAGCAAACTTACTCAAATCTCACTGAAACAATTGGTGTGAGGTTCTCTGTTGTGATCGGATGTGAAAGAGGGATAAATGAAGATTACACAGCAATATATTTTATGTATGACACATAAGTCTTTATTTAGCAATCGGCGTTTAAAGGTCATCTGTACGGAACATGGTTAGTCTACGTTAAGCAGTAAAATAAGACACACAAATTATTAAATGAATAAGCTTGTAGATGACATAAACATCCTGCATTAATAAAATATATGACATTTAGTTCATTTAACTAACCTTAGTAGTAAAGAAGAGAGAGACAAAAGTTTGTAGTTGTTGCTTTCGCGGCCCTCTTTGTTGTTTGAGGATGCACTGCCGTCGTCATAGTAACTCAACTCTCTCTTAACTGACACCCAGAATTCAAAGAAGCAGCTGAACTGTTCAGTGTAAGCTCATTGTATTACATTTAAAGAGTTTAAATACAATTTATAACTACATAGGAATAGAAACAAAACAATAAAATACACACAAACAATTCTATTTGTGACCCCAAATCATATATGAGGTGGTCACAATTTAATAAAAACATTTTGGCTATTTATAGCAAATACATGTTTGGAAAATTATTGGTTATTATTTATTAAATTCTGTTATATTAATTGATAATATCTTGAATTAACTGTTGTTTTCGTTTTAGTTATTTCGTTATGCACGTTTTTTTAAACATTCTTTATTTTCCTTTAAATGTATTGTAAATCCATTACATTACGTTGTCAAATGTATTTAGTTTAACCTTTATTTCAGTTAACAAAAACTTTAAATAGTTTTATTTAACAATAACAACACTACTATGGACTTTCCTGCTATCTAAAATTGATGCTACAGTAAAAAAAAACCAAGCAAAAATACTTGAAAACGACACTTTTTCATATCTTATGGTGCTCAGATGTGCTCGTGATGATAGTCATAGCAGTCATTCAGTGTAATATTTTGTGTAATGGGGCTTTGCTATCAATGTATATCAGTGTCTGAATCTGGTAGGTCTTGCATTAGCCCAGAGCAGACAGCTGTAGTATTGATGGTTCAGTGTGTCTGCTATACTCTCGAACCACCATCGTCTTTGCCTGGAGAGCTGTCCAACCCTTATATTTTATCCACACATGCAGCTGTATAACACAATGAATATCAATAAGCTATCTGAGCATAACCTGTTCACGTATATGGGTAGATATGATTTGTTATTCAAATTAAATGCTTTGATTTAATTGTGTTCATAAGCATGCCATGAAAACAAGCTTAGAAATGATGATTGATTTTGATAGGACCTCATTAGAGCGATAACGATTAGGGTCATTATAACCTTGTGTTGTGGTGATTGAGCAGCAGCGTTATGTTTCATTGAACTGGCATCGCTCTCCGATACCATGATACAGTACGTGAGGTCCAGTGATTTCATTAGGCCAAAAAACGATGGAAGGATGGTTGAAATATTGCACATTTAAAATAATTTTGACAGTTTCTCATGACCCATCTATCAAAAAAAAAATTACATTTAATTGTTATCATTTTTAAAAAGCGCAAGACATACTACAGTGCCATTGCTGATCCTACCTCATTTCTCTCTCACATTTCGCTTGCTGTCCGTTCTGATCTGTCTTATAATGAAGGCAAAAATAACTGACCTTACTGACCCGAAAGTTATTAATGGCACTATATGTACACTGTGTATGTGTAATTGACAGCATTGACAGTAAAGTATAATCTTTACCCTCTTTAAGATTGTAATTATAGATATAAATAAGTGATCATTACGATCTCTTAAGTATAAAACTGATATTTTAAGGCTCTGTAGAAATTGCTTCTACTTGGTTTTAAATTCAGTGTTGTAAACCGAGGATTTTGTCGCTGACGAGCGACACACAAGACCTTCAGACTGTGCTATCTTTGTGTGGTCTGTTACTCTAGTTTTTTTTTTTAAACACGAGTCACTGGAGGCCACAAAACGATTGCTGTGCAGCATTTTTCCCAGACATCTGTTCCACGGCCACTCCTGTGGGGAGGCACTGCCACGGCTTTGAAGTGCTGGAGCTGTGATGTTAGATTTGTGCTTGTCTCACACTTTGTGAAGGGAGTGCAAACTTAGCTCACTTTTAAAAAGCCCGGCTCAGCTCACTATTTTTTTTTTTTTTTCCTTTTTTTTTAACTGCTGTCTTGTTGAGATCTGATCTGACTTTCCTTTGATGATCTGGAGTATTCTGGTTTATCATAGTGTAAGACCTGTTCCTTGGCATTTCATTTGCATTGAAGATGTTACTTGTTAATTTTGCTTTGAACATTTAGAGCTTAAAGTTCAGAACTCAGAAACCAACGTCAGGCCGGGACCAAAATTAACATTCAACCAAGCAACAAATTCAAGGTAAAATTAGCTGAATAAAATTGCAGGAACAGCATCAGTGTTGAATTGTAATGGCGTGTTTACACCAGACGCGAATGAAGCGTTAAGCGCAAGTGATTTACATGTTAAGTCAATGCAAAGACGGGAGTAGAGATCCTGCGCGATGTTTCACTCGTTTGACGCATGATTCGCGCAAAACGATGAAGTTGAAAAATCTAAACTTTGGTGAAAATTTACGCCGTGTTAACCAATCAGGAGCTTGCTGTAGGAGTGACGTGATTACTAGCAAACGGAGGCAGAATTCCGAAAATTTGGAGGACAAAATCATTGTCACTGTATGTGGAGGAGCTGTACGGCACATTTTCGTAAATTAATATAAACCGGAATAAAATTAAATAAATACTAGATTCATTTAACCAAAGTTTGCCTTTTAGATATACTCTAATTAATTTGACCTCATGTCTAACCAACACATAGACTGGAGGGGCCTGGCAGAAGCCCCTCCCATGACGCAAATTCGCGTTTACTGTGAAGCGAATTTCACGCATCATTCATTGGAACAGATTTGGAGAACTTTGGCATTACATCACTTGCTCACCAGGGAATGGGTGCCATTATAGTGAAACGTTATTATGCATTATTGATGGATATGATTGTCAAAAACATGCAGCTTTTCACTTCACAAGATGTAAATTGATGTACTGGAGATTATTTATGGATTATTGCGATGTTTTTATAGACTTTCATTCTGACAGCGTCTATTCACTGCATAGGATCCATTGGTAAGCAAGTGATGATAATTTTCTAGTCTACATGTGTTCTGATAAAAAAAACATACTCATCTATGTCTTGGCTGGCCTTTAAAGTTACATTTGCTGTTGAAAAATGTATAAATTATATTACTTAAGGAAGAGTTTTCTAAATGTTTACAAATGTTGAAAATACCTAAGATCATTGGTTTGTTTCTAGTTTAGGCTTTTGGCTGGTGGTAAACCAGAACCAACTTAAGATCTGTAATCAAAGGCATAGCAGAAATTGCATCTGTATAGCTGTCTACTGAAAGCATTGAATGGAATGCAGTATTTCTGCTGTTGGTAAAAAGATGGAGATTCTTTTCCCTTAAAGTCAATTTCTTTTAAGAATAAACAGGTCATGTCTTCTAGCCGACTGTCTGCCAAAGGTTTAAGTTTCCTATTGTGACTTTCAAGTTTCAGTGGAGTACAGTGGCAGCAGTTCTGTTTGAACATTCGTAGGGGTGATGTTCGTTGTTGTTGTTTCTGTAGAGTGCAAGAGGGTTCCAGAGTAAAAAGTCTCATTCATTTTCTCCATAGAGAAATAGATTTTTAACGTTTAAACCTTTCAAGGCTGATCTACCATGAGCTCTGAGATTAAACCGTGTTGTATGCTTCTGTTTGAACAAGTCAGTGTGACAAATCATAGCAATAAGCATTATGTATTTAGTTTTAGTTGAGTCTGTCTTCCTATGTCAAACTACTTTACTGTTTAAATTCTTGTGATTGGTAGAATTAATTTTAGTTTTTTAAATAAATTAATTTATTATTCGTTTACTTGATCAAAGATACAGTTTATTGTTAACAAACATGCTAATATGCAAATTTGTGCTCAATAATAATTGTTTATACAGTTATGCTGCTTAGTGTTTTGTGAAAAAAAAATTTTTTTTAGGATAAGATAGAAATATTTCGAATCAGTTGAAATTTCTTTACTGTCACTGTAACGCATTCTCGTTGAAAAAAGTATTAATTTTTTACAGAAAAATAAAATATACATTTATATATAAAACTGTTTATTTATATTTATTAGAACCATAGTCAATACTTTCAAATTCCTTCCGTTCTATTTGATTTGATTTGCATCATTACACCAGTAGTTTTTTGAATCGTAAAACTTTTGGAACCCCGGCTGCTGAGAGAGTGTGTCACTCCGTGTACTCTATTATTAATTTATTTTTCCTGCTAGACCACATAATGGCTGGTCATACCACAAACAAATTAAAGCAATCATAAATACAGTAATGTGAGATCAATAAGGTTCATTTCGTCCTGTTAGGCATCGCCAACAACAATTTTGTGCAAAGTATAGGTACATTTGTGGCATTGTGGATCTTCACATTCCCTCCTGCATTGCCTCATTTGCCTAATTGCTTAATTTGCCTATTACTGTATTATATTAACCTGGCACAATTACAGCACTATTTCAAAACCAACACTCGTTGAACCATTATAATGAACCACCCATGACCCTCTTAGACTGTTTTATTATCATACTGTACTTATAAATGAGTAATATATGCAAAATTTCAGATAACAACAATGTATGTGACAGCTTAATTAGTCAATTATTGTACCAAGCGGTGGGTTTTCAGCTGGACTTGCTGTTAGCCGTGCTTATAATTAGCAGAAACAAAACAAAAACAAGTATCTGGGTAAATACTATAAATTAATATAAGGTGTATTGTTAATTTTACTACCAAGTATAACTCGCAGTATGGCACTAGTTTATCCTCGCAGTCCAGACAGGCGAGCTAAAGCGCTAACTGCCATGTCAGCGGTTCACCGCGTTCATTGATGTACAGTATGAGTCTGCTTGCATAGAATGCTACAAATTGAGTTTTTGAAATCTTCCATCTCCGTAGGCTGGAATTGGCAGTTGTTGTATCAAAAGAAATGACCAATTATAATAAAGCACACTCTGAATTCTTCACAATTATTAGATACACAGCTTTTTGACATTTTCAGAGACATGTCGATGCCATCCACTCCTAACATCAACACAGTTGTCTCCTCAACGGCTCTTGACACCGTTTTCGTTGTGTGTTTGACCGTTTTGTTGAGAAATGGGATCAGAACCAATTTTCTGTCCAGAAAGCTTTCTGACATCTTTCTGAGAGCCAGACCGCTGGCACCTTTAGTCCAACAAGGACCATAGCTTTTCTGACAAAGCCATTTTCTCAAAGGTAAACTTGTGAATTATTAAACAAGGGTTTTGGCTAGAGGATGCCTGAGGTAATCTGCCAGTCTCAAATGTGAATATTAGAGCTCTCGATCACATACAGAGAGCCTGCTGCTATTGAGGCTGGGTGTATACAGAATGGTGAATGCTTATTGACTTCATTAAATGGCAGAATATAATTGCAGAAATGTGATGATATATGCATGTCCTTAAAATGTTTACAGCTTCATTACAGTATGCAGTTCAGTTGCTATGTATTGGAAAAATAATACTCAAACTGTAAACTCTGAAGACAAGGTAAAAGAGTTTCGTCAGATTGAAGGGCCTACTCAAAAGAATCACACTACACTGGTTGTGCTGTGTGTGTTTTTTAATTCACTTAAAAGAATGGGTTTATAAGTTTGTGAATCAGACTACACAGGGTCACGTTAAATGTTATTACTCGCATTATGGGCATTGTTAATCATTCGTACTGTGGATGGATTTAGAGTGAAGCTCATATGGTTCAAAACAACAAGAACGATATTGTTCTGTCAGTACAAGGAGGATTTTTTTGACACGTCAAGTCTTTCAAAATTTCAACTTCTAACTCTGTGTCTCTCTTTTTTGTCCCCCACAGGAATGAAAGCGAGGGCTTGCATGTCGCAAACATCAGGTAGGTTAGGAGAGGACACTCTCTCTGTGGATCTTGGCTCATCTGCTGTCATCAAAAAGCTCACAGTAGAGAACTGCTCTGAGAACTGCATTTCTCATTGCCATGTCAAATTCTTTGATGCATGTTATTTAGTAGACACATGTCATGCATGTTTGTTGACATTTTCTGCATCCTGTCTCAGATGCGCATTGACTTCATAGACGGACATCCTCATTGTCCCTATTACAGATTTGTAATCGGTTTCTGTTATTGGGGATTTGTAGAAAACACTGACAGTGAGGAGTGTTTTTTTAGACTTTTTCTAGGGCTGATTTTTGGATTATGTGGATTATTTTTAAGCTTTTAAGTTTATGTTCAAGGGCATTGTGTAATCATGGATGTACCTTAGAAAGCTTTCGCTTTTTTGTTTGTCCAATTTGATTCAAAGCCTCGAAGAGAGTTTATCTAGCCGAAATATTGCCGTCATTTATTCCCTATTAGGCATGGCCAGGTTTGTATACACTACCTTCTAAAATGGCCTTTTGCAGCGATGTATGGAAAGTTTTCATGTTGTTAGTGTGTGTGCTATAGCTAGTATGCCGGTCGCAATAATCAATATATCAACTTATTGGACAAAATATATACATGACCTCAATAATTTTTCATGATGCAATATATAGCCCATTATATTTATTTAAAAAAACACATGTTTTTTGCATTCCACTTGTGCCTATGTATTTAGCAGCTTCTCGTACATGACGTGGTGTAGTCATGAGGGGCTAGTTTAAATTTTCAAATTATACAAAAAAAAATATATAGCCTCGTTTAGGCATATATACAGAGAGCTAACTACTATATAGGGATTGTGTTTTTCAGCAATAGTGTGCACCCTTGGCTATAAATATCACACTTAGTGTACACTAAAACATTGAACCTTGAGACCTTTTCATCATCTTAAGATTTCTCAAGTAATAAGACATATGTTTGCACTATCTACTTGGCACTTCAGTAAGACATTGTGAACATTTTTTTCCATCAATTTTGAGCCGTGGGTCTCTACATCAGTGTAATAGATTCTCTTAAATGATGGGTGTTCAGAGCACCTGAGAAGCAGGTCTTTATTAATAACATTTGTGGGGCACCATTCTATTGCAACTCAAGCCGACTGTGGTATCCATTCTGTTGAACATTTACGGCTATTTCAACACTAGGTTATTAACAGACTTAATTAGATCCTCTCTGAGTGCTGCAGTGTTATAGCGTGTGAATCAATGTACCTCAACGTTTCCTTCCAGCTCGGGGTGGCATTAGATTAGATGGAGCAACGAAATCCTCAGGGACGCCTCCATACATCCAGCAGGTCCTCCTCGACACTCGTAGCGTTTTGTGAGCGACTGAAACGGTCTTGTTCGGGGTTTGCTGTTGATCCCAGATTTCATCAGCCAGGGAAGTTTGAATTGAGCACTGGAGAGGAAATTGTTGCAAAAGAAGCTCAGACTGCTTATCAAAGCGAGAGGCTGTCCCTAAGGAGTGCTTCTTGAGGAACATTGGACTTGTGCAACAACATTAAACACAATAACACACAACAGTTGTTGCCTGTAATTTGCAAATTATCCGGTTGAAGATGGATGACACTTATTAGTTTTTGGGTGAAGCGCTGTAAGGGAACGAGGGTGAATGATCATAATCGGGGAAGATCGCTGTGTATTTTCTGTTAGGCGAGCAAACCAGGCGCTTTTATAGACCGAGGAAAGCCTTGTTGTCTTAGCCTTTAGCTTGTATGAAAACCAAAGGCCATGTGTTGACAGTCTCTCGGCTCAGCCTTCTTCCTCCGGATCTGTCTTATTAACATGGATAACTTGATAAGTGTAGGATTGGAAAAGCAAGTCAGATATGGATCTAAATTTGAAACTGTGTTGGTGTGAATGAGCCAGATGCATGATTTGGTAGAAAAAGACCTTTGGGAAGAAATCTTAGCATGTTAAATATATCAGCTGTTTTATGATGATTCACATCAGCTGATAAATGCATCCAATTGGTTGATTTAAAGCTCTTTGAAAGCTGTTTTTATTTTCTTCCAAATTCCATTTAATTAGTTTTGTCTGTTTTTAATGGTATTTAATTAGCCAAAAAGCATTTTTAATTAATTAATTGAAATAATTATTAGGCCTTATGAAATATATATATATATATATATATATTTGTTTTTTAATTCAGTTTTATTCTTGGCAAATTCTGTTTTGATTGTGGACGTCTCATAGAAAAAACATTCAGTATATTTCACAGAAATATATTTCTTAGTTTTACGCAACCTCCAGAAAAGGGGGCAAGCACTCGGAGTAGGCAGAGACTGTGGGTATTTTCACTTACTGTAAAGTTCTCTCCTTCGATATCAAAGCTTCGAGCCAAACTCAATTGAGTGAGCAGGCATATCGCTTGTATCTCTCCCTTATCTGGACGTTTTTAAGTCCCCCCTTCAGTCAGACTTTGATGTTGAGACTGATAAATGGATGATGGCAGTTGAGTCAGATATCAGTGTTATTTCAGCCACTGTTTTAATGTCGTCAAACTCTCTCATCAGTTTCAAATCACAGACAACATGTTGAGCCTTTCTAGGACAAAATGACAGCTGCAGTGGAGGATGTTATCCTTGGATTGTTGTGTGACTGAATGATGATACACAGGGCAACTATTAGAGCAATTCTGCCATTTTTTAGATATTTTAGATTGGTTGTGGGCCCTGTGTCTCACCTGGTTGTTAGCGAGGACAGCAACATTGCCCAAAGTTGTCCTGTGTATCATCAGAGTGTGTACTGAAAAAGTTTAAATAAATAAATGTATACTGTAAAATCTAATTATCTTTTTAATTCAGTTTTTATTTTTAGGTAGCATCAAACAGTTTTATTTAAATCTGCTCATCCCCAATTTTTTTTATTAATGCTATATCATGTAGAATCATGTAGTCTTCATTAGTTTTATTATGAAAATGTTTTATTTATTAATACGTATCTTTTATTACTTTTTATTCCCACTCTTTTAGATAGCAGAAGTATTGTGTAAAACTTTTTTTATTTCTTAATTGTATGAGTAATAATTTATGAATACACTTTTTATTATTTTTTTTAAAATTAATTTATTTACATTTAAATGGTGTTTTTTTTATTTTTGAAAATTATAAATTTTTTAAATTAGCTCCTCCAAAACACTATTACAAAATCTATTTATGATTTCTCAGTGCTGCTGTCTAAAACTTCTTCTGGATTAAAAAAAAATGTTAAATGTTAATATTTCAAGCTTTCACTTCTCTTATGTGTGTGAGTCAGTATATATGGAATGACTGGGATACTTGTAAGAAGAAAACAGCGTTCACACTTTTGAGAAACAAAACTAAACCTCATATTAGTCTTTAATCATTTTGAAAGCACAATCTATTGTGGGTAACTTAAGATATAACACTTTCTCATAAAAATTACGAAGTGTAGTCTATTTGACAAATCGTTTAAATTCTGGTGACTCAGACCGTCATCAGAGTAGAGGGAAATGTCACCTCTTGCAGTTTTCTTTATTCTAATATATCATTGCTGCCAGTCTTTGCAAGTGGCATACAGCAGTATGACATCAGCACACCTCTACTTTCCAGAGAGCGGCCCTGTACAATACACATTGTTCCTTCAAGACAAGGACGCACGTGTGTGTGTGTGTGTGTGTGTGTGAGAGCTAGTATAGCCGCAGGGAGGTTTTTCAGCCTAGTCCCCGGGGCATTTGCCCTCTCTCATTTTCACCTCTTTACACTCACCTTTCTGCTTTCTCTCTCTCTCTGTATGTGTCTGCTCATTGATTTGGGGCCTGTAATAGGCTGCTCTATTGAAGCCTATCCACTCAGGTTGTGTGTGTGTGCGCGTGTCACACAGCTGTTGGCAGGCTCTGTTCCAGCGCTCTGATGCTCACGCTAACAGTGCAGAGTAAGACGGGTGCTTTCTGCTGACACGCTGTTCTGTACTCGGCCTGTGGCTGTGCCAAGGTTAAGTAGGCAGGGCCGGCCACACACTGGTTGCTTGCAGATACTGGGAAACAAAAAAAGGGTGACTGTGTCGCTGACCTGAGAAAATGCTTTTCTTTTCAGCATCTGGAAGAAGGAAGGAGATCAAGGCATGTCTAAGTCCAGTGTTTGGGTCACATCCTGTTATCCATGCCTCCTTTTGATTAATTTTTGAAGGCAGCCAAAAATTTGTCTTTAGAAAGTAGATTAATATTTTCATGTAGCGTCAAATAGACACTTTATTGTTGTAATAATGTATGTATTTATTTACTCATAAATATTAATATGTATTCATCTGCAATACAGTTTAAAAGTTGGGGAAGGTATAATGATTTTTTTTTATGTGATTGTATATTTAATATTTTTCTTTAAAAAAAAACGTCTGTCGTACTCCTCATTTAAGGTTGCATTTATGCATTATTGTCAATGCTAAAAAAGTTGTGGTGCTTAATATTTATTTTTATTTATTTATTTATTTATTGTTTTTTTTTTCAGGAATAGAGAGTTTAAAACAACAGCTTTTTTATCGACATTTTTTGCATAACATAAATGTCTTTATTGCACCTTTCAATTATTTTTTTTTCTTGATGAGGAAAAATATATTATATTATATAAAAAATATTATATTATAAAACAATAATAAATTATTATTATTATTATTGTTCATTTCTGTTGAGTGACTTTGTGTTCATTACTTTTATAACTATCTAAAAATAATAATAATAATAATTCTATTTTAAATGGTTTAATCCTGCTAATCTATCTATTCTATTTCACAGTTTTATATTTAATTTAATGCTCTATTGCTGTTTTTTATTTATAATATTTCATTGTTTCAAGTGAAAATTGTTTCTACTCCCAATCTGATCCTTGGCATCATAATATCTATATTAAAAACTTCATGAATAGCTCAGATACAGTCTGAAATTTCCCAGAACCCTTTGCTTCTCACTAATTGTGCACAGTTAATCCACCCTATATCTCTACCACATCATAGCAGGGTGGGTTTTATAAGGCAATCATTCTCAGTCCGCTCCAGCTCTGAAGTTTTCGTGATGGCACAAATACAGGTTGTACTATGTTGTTGTGGGGCCAGTGTCTGTGTTTACTTACTCTCTCGCTCTGCATCTGATCTGCTGCAAAGGGATGTAGGGAATGTGGAACAGCCGCACACTTCGGAGTCTCTCTTACGGGGAGTTCACAACCACAGCAAGTGGCTACTGCAAAGACAGCAGCTCTGGGATCTCTAGCATCCTCCTTTCTTTTTAGCTTGTGTTTTTTCAACGTGAGTGATGGTTACAAAGCTCTGTACAAGCACCTGCGCCCTGTTAAAGTGAGCGTTGTAAAGCCGCAGTAATATATGTGGTGACTTTACTACTGTTTGGTGGAGCTGGCCTTATACGACCAGGTCACAAAATCATTAATTATTAAAAGCCATTGAAGTTGCAACTGCCTTCTATAAATAAAGGCTCCCTCTAGGTTTATACGAGATCTGAGGTAGACCAAAAGATAGACAGACAGTGAGAGAAAAAAGGTTTCGCAGCCAGATTTACACCTCTTATGTTTTATTACCACTCTATCAGCTTTTATACATTGTAGAATAGGGCTATATTGGGAGTAGCATACTCTGTCAATATTGTTTTATTATTATTCTGAGTGTATACCTTTCATAGGACACTACTAGTAAGATTTTTCTGCTTCCATCGCCCATATGAGCACCACTGATTTAACTTTGGGAAATGTCTTGTTAAACTGCAGCTGACCGGTATTGAACGCACCCATATTTGACAGTGATGGTTTATCAAGAGTACTCCACAGGACAGCTTTATCACAGAACCGTTTTTTGGGATGGAGGTTAAGCACTTTATTAACAGGAGAGCAGTTGAATTATGGAGGTACACTGCTTCAAGTGCTGTGCCTCTGCCATGATATATTAGCAGTATGATAACGACCTTTGTATGATTCATCTGCACCGTGAAAGAGGTCACTGCAGCAGGAAACAGAGCTGGGGAGATTCGCTTACAAACATTAGGTTACCAAAAACATTTTGTTGTAGCCAGCCCTTTTGACTAAATGAATGCTCACTAGAGATTTACTGAAAATTCTTGGCAGAAGCTGAAACCAAATAAAATGAAACACCGAACATGGTTTTTCATGCTCACTTGAACAAAAGGAGAATGTCTGATTGACGTATAACAGTGGGTTAATCTGAAGGCGGTTAAACATCAATGATAGACCATGTTCTTCCAGACACACTTGTGGCTGGGCCCCCGTTTTTCGGCACCCATGTGTTAGCAGTCAGACCGTTCTCAAACTGGCAGATCTTTGATGGATTCTTGTGCAGTGAAGCTGAACCGTATAGCCTCTTGGATTCGGTTTGTTTCACAGCACCAGGGGCCAAGTGAGAGTGAATCGGAGCCCTACGCATTAAACCAGTGACTTAATAGTTCAAAGCTTCTTTACTTTTATGCACGGTTGATGGTAACATGGAAGTTTGTCTGGTGGATCTGAGGAAACGCTTTGAAAGGAATGAACAGATCTGTGATCACAATGCTGATCAGTCTGGACCATTTAAACTCAATTACTCGGTTTTGTAGTTTGGGTGGCGGCCAGTACTGCTAAACGCTGCTCTATTGCAATCAGCATATGCCCAATGAGAGATGGGAATAGTCTTTTGGCTAATCTGAATGACCAAAATTATACTGGCAGAAATGACACTTGAATCAATGCTGTCAGATGAAACCAAGGACCTCGAACTAATGAAAATTTGCCCACCGTTTTCAGGGTCAGTAACCGGGGTGGGATAAATATTCAGAGGGTTAAGATGAGGCCGAATCAAAAGCAATCACCTGACACAGATTATGTTGTTTAAGGAAAGGGTCGGCACAATGTCATGCTACTGACTTGCAAGCATTGCTTTTACGAGGCTATGTTAATTTAATCACGTCTCCATGTGCTTTGCCAAATGTTTTATAACATGTTCAAGGTTAATTTTTTTTCTTAGTGTTTATTTCCCTTATTTACATGGATTAACAGATGAATAAATATGTAAACAAATAAATTCTTACCAAACCTGTATCACCTTTTGTCAGTTAAGAACAAAAAGAGAAATGTTGAACAATTGGAGCTTTTTTAAGGCTGCAAAAAAAAAAAAAAGCACAGAACAACACCATAAAAGTTGTCCTTGCACTATATTTCAGTTTATTTCGAACCATTCAACCAAGTTTATGTGAGGGGAAAATAGGGTCATATGACCCTCTGTACAATATTGGAAAAAAACTCACATTCCATTTGTTTGTCACTTGAAAAAAAAAAAATTGTAATTACAATTCAAATAAAAATAATAAATAAAGCTAAAAAGTAGATAGATTTTTGCTAGGGTTGAGTCAATAGACGATGCCATCGTCCAATATTGTTGCCGATAGACATCACGATGCTGAGCCGGCATCGTGATATTCCGCCCCGCCGCAGCTAGCAGCTTGCGAAAAACACACTTAATCTATGTCGGTAAAGCTATGCCATTAATAAGCGAGCGCACCACTGATGCTGGCGAGCGCGGTAAATCATTTCTGCGAGAGGAAAACAGTTGTACATGCGCAGAAATGGGGCCCGCAAGCTCATTTCAAACCCTCGCGCGCACTTGATATGCCATCCGCACGCAATCCAAGCACTCGCGCACACGATCCTCTCTCACCTGCTCGCGCGAACACTGTTATTTTTGTCAGTCGTGGGGCTGGGCTTGGTGTTTTAGTTACAACTTAACACAACCCCCATACCCCCCCCCAAACGGCTGCCTACGACGACGATGCAATCGTCCATCACAATGTTTCACATTATAAATCGTATGATGCCAAATTAGTCGACATTGCCCAACCCTAATTTTTGCTCTTAATAAAATAAAAAAGAAGAATCAAAATTAAGTTGCAATTTCGTTACAGTATGTCGATATATTATTCAGAGATTTTTTTTGAGATTTTCTGTAGTGTTTCAGGGACGAAAATGAGTCAGACATGTTTGTAATGGGAAGAAGGACACTAAATGCTATTTAAATGTAATCCTTCCTTTAAAATATTTGGGGGGGGGGGTATGTTTGATCACAGTTCACTTTTAAACAGCTCTTATATGAAGCTCATGCTGCTGTTTTGCAGCTCAATTAGTCCTTGAAGCTAATCTTAGCCTAGCTTTGAGTTCTTGCCAGCTTTTTGGAGATTTTTTTTTAAGTTTAGGAGCGATTGTTTGGTTGTTGGAGTTATGTAACTCCAGAACCTGCTCTGCGGTGATAACAGAAAGCTTATTGCAGCCAGGGCGGAAACTCAAAGGGATTTAATCCCATGACATTACCGATTATGATTGGTTAGCAGAGTCGCTAAGGAGAACAGCTTCTTTGTCTTGTGGTTACGGCTTGTAAACCAAATGGCTTTGATGTGACATTGCAAGATTTGTTTTTTTTTGCTTATGAAATGCACAGTCATTAATATTAGCACACTGGAAATGGACTGGCCGATGTATTAGAAAGTTTATTACACTAAATTATTTATAATTCAGCCCTACATGCTGTACCGATGGCTAAAGAAATCAGACACAATAAGTTGACTGTTTGGTAATTAATAATTCAGTCTTCAAAAGTGGAAATGATAAAAACGTGTTGGGATTTTGATCAATTTGATTCATTGGTTTGTTGCCATGGCGACAAATTAGAGTGAGATTATGGGTAAATATAAATTTAATGTAATAAATTTAGCAATTCCAAGTAGTTGATTAACTGGATGAGGGACCATGGTGATTGAAATTCAATTGAAGTTTTGTTCAATCAACAGAATCCATTTTAAACAAAATACTGAATGCATTCAATCCATTTAACTGATTAAAGAGCATGTGTCGCCTCCTGTGAATGTTAATACTCACATTTAAGCCCGACTAGCCAAGTTTTGTAATTCAAAAAAGCAAAACATGACATTCAAAGCATGTCTGGCTCAGAAACCCAGCAAACATCTGGTCTTTTAATCTCATGTAATATTGACTTGAGGGGTGTGCTCTCTGTAATGCTCAAAAAAATCTGCCTTTTTGAGGTATTATAGGTTTTATATGTTGGATGTGAGATCGAAAAATAAGATCCGGTAATTGCTTTGGTAGAACTAGCATAATCTTACCAGGTGTCCGGGATTGCACAGATGATGTTTAAATGCTTCAAACCTCTGGTCTCTCAGAAGACAGTAAGCCTCTTATACACCTTCATTAGATTTCATTAATAGTCTGGAAAAGATTATTACTCATTGCAAATGCAAATTAACCCTTAACCAGAAATGATTAGGCCGAGCAATTCTCCCATAATCTACGATACCACCATCCTTTTGGGACGTAATATGAAGATTTTTAGATGTTCTGCATACATTAGCCAAATGTCACTTGACTGGCTGCACAGCGTTGAAAGGCAGATGTTATTTTCTGGTCGGATGCTACCTACTTTTCACAGGATTGTGTCTTTAACGCTTTAGATTATCTTGTGCACTGATACGAGGATTATAAAACTGAACAGGAAGAGATGTAATCTGTTCCTTTTTAATTAATCAAAGAGACTTAAAATGGCTTACAGTAGAAAAATCTGCTTGTTTCATCACTTGTTCTGTGCTATAGCTACAAAAATGTGCATTTTCAAGCATCTGATGATATTCTTTGTGTTTATGCATTTTCTCTGAAATCTCTTAGGTAGTAAGTAGGTTCAAATGTTCAATATATCAGCTAGTTACAATAAAATAAAAGGAATTATAAAGGCATGATTTATGAATATTTGAATGATATTCACTAACTAGATGTCTTCATCCATTTTGAATAAGCACAGGGTTTTGCTTTTAGTCTTAAATGACTAAAATGGTTTTAAACTACTTATGTCCCATCCTCTTATTAGAAGCTTTTCCCAGCAATTAAATTCAATTAAATTTTTAGTTTTTAATTTACTTTGTTTTCAAGGGCATGTTATTTTATTTATTTATTTTATTTAGATGATAGTGGCCCGGTTTCACAAACGGGGCTTAGCTTAAGCCAGGACTAGGCATTAGTTAAATTAAGATATTTAAGCAACTTTTACAAAAATGCCTTATAAGAAAATATTACAGGTGTGCATCTTAACACAGAACAATGACATTGACATGTTTTAAGATATGTCAGAGCAAGATATTTTCTGAGACTAGCTTAAGCTTTGTCTGTGAAACTAGGGGAAAAGTTTTCATGAATTTAGCACTCCGGTTAATTATGTAAACACATTTGTCTTTCTTTTACATTTCATTAGTTTTTCTTGCAGGTTCTCAGTCGCTCTCTTTTTTTTTTTTTTTTTACTCTCTGTCTGCCCGTTACATTCTTTCAGCCAGATGAGAGCTGATTCAGCCAATAGTCGGTTGCGATTATTCATATTCAAAACTTTCTGACCTTGATTTGAAATCATTGAGATGCAATGCGCACCGAATGCAAGTAACAAGATATTCCAGTCCTCTAACAGCCTTGGTCAGCTTTCCTGGTGTATAAGCACTGATGGGTTCCCCACACTTCTTCAGTAAGTTTTAGTTTCCTGCCGTTCAGTTCAAACGATAAAAAAAAAACTGTGACAGTGTTTACTGTACATATATTGCTCTAACATGTACAGCACGTCGGAAATGATTGACCCATTGCCATAGTTTTTTTTGTATTTTGAATGCTCGATGGAAATATAAGCATCTATTATTTATCATACTTACAGGTTGTGATTCAGTGGAGCTGTTGGTCCAACTAAACGGGGTATTGAAGCATATTTCAAAAACAAGCTTATTGTGTATCTAGCGCTCATATCCTGGAAATTAGAGAAACAGTTGAGGGTAAAATAATGTTTGTGGGCAGGGTCAAGTTGCTTGCGGCTGGCCAACATAGTACGTAGGTGGGAATTATGCAAATATGTTATAGGATTCTAGTTTAAGCTATGTTGAGTCGATTTTATATTTTGGGAGACAATAAGTTTGTTTATCATGCACTTTGCAGATCATTTACATTTACATACTGCTACTTTACACACTGCATGAAAGGCAGTATTGGAAATGGCATAATAGGGACACTTTAAATCAAAGCAATACTGGGACAATGAACATAAATATACGTAGGTGGGTCAGGGTCTGTGTCTTATGTGTTTATTTGCTTCTAGTAATCTTTTAATGCAGGAGAATAAAAACTGAAATGACTGGGCCAGCCAGTTTTGTTGTGGTATGACTTTAGAAGATGTTTTGATCATTTGATAGTTTAAGCTTTTTAAAGCGTCCAGTTTCTGTTCATTTTAATTGCACAGAAAAGAGTACAGTAAAGTTTCTCCTGCTTCATTTCACGGAAGAAAGAAAGTTTTTGCAGTGGCACAAGGGTGAGTAAACGATGACAGGGTGTTCATTTTGGGGGGAATCTCTTGAAGCATAATTGTGCATGTACACGCAGCATTTTTTCATCATTCATATTCAGTGCATTTCATTTTTAGTGCATTTCACGACTTGCCTGTGATTTGTTTCTTGCTGACTGTGGTCTGTTTGAAGTATGACCGGACATCAAGAACCTCTTGTAAGATGAACATGTCTCTCTCTTTCTTTTCTTTTTGAAGACGGCACGCTTCTTTGCCCCTCGATGTCACAGATAACCCTGGCAAATTTATTGTGCCGCTGTGTCGAAGAAGTTACCCCTGTCGCAAATGGAAGTCTGCATCTCTTGGGTAAATGAAAGGGTTTAATATACGCTTGCTAATATCTCGGAGCTGCTGCATGGACTAACTTATTCTCCACACATACTGGTAGCCTGGTGTCAGGTTATGCAAATTGTCATGCTCCCATCATAACGGCGTTCGGCTGATTGCTCAAAAATACACATCCGTTTTCATTTAATAGATGTGTCTGCCGTGACTGGGCCAGAGCAGTGCTGTAATGCTCCTTCTTCTTTGTGGCTTTTGTGAAAGCGGACCTCCTGTGTCTGATGGTGCACTCAGATGGAAAATGAAGAAACACATAGATTCCTCCCTGCTGTGGAGCAGTAGGACGTCATGCTGCTGATTGTGTGACGTGTTGTATGATGCAAGGTTTTACTGGGTCAAGTTAGATGGATGAGCTTAGTGACATTTTATTTTGTTTTTTTTAAAGACACACCGTTCAGCTACTGCCCACTTTCCATGCTGGCTGAATAACAGTTCTGAGTGAACTGAATTAAATTGGCAATTACTACTGTATGTTTTCAATGTAGGGTAGGTGTACCCATTAAGCCCACTTTCAACTTTGACAACAAATTAAAAAAAGAGAAAATAATATTTTATGTTGAATGATCGTTATTTCAACCAATCCAGTAATTTCTAGACATTTTAATTGCATACCTATCAAATTTGACCCTTGAGCATGCTGCCTCAGGGGGGTTTCACACAAAGATACCCCAAAACTTTGGTGTTTCAGGACCGTTCAGGGCAGGATTCAGCCATTCATTTGATAAATACACTAATATTATGTCAAATAAGAGATAAATGTATTGTATTGTATGTATTGTTTTATCAGCTTGCATATAAAGCTAATCTGAATATCAAACTATTAGCTTTATTGAAAGCCAGCGAATTAAGCATGTGGACTACAAACACTGAGTGTTTTTTTTATTCAGTGTGTATTCATTTACAAAAATGCATCATAGATGGTTATGTAGAGCATATCATTTTAATTAGTTAACTATTTTTAAAGACTGAAGAAGTGCCTAGCCAAACTAGCCAACACATGCCAACCTTAAATGAAAAAAATGTAACATTTCTTAACATGGGCAAAATAAAAATAACTATGATGCAAGGTTCCATGCCTGTTTTTGTAAACATATCTTTCATTTTTAAATAAAAACATTGTCTTTTTTCACCATTACTCATTGTGGTAATGTGTTAGGAACATCTTAAGCCAGTTTAAATGGTACCGAAGTACCAGACTTTTGACCTTATTCATATTTACATTTTATATTCTAAACTGTACATCAACTAATTAATTAATTTTCAAATGAGAGAGAAATCTTGCAAACAATATCAGTATCTTATAAACAATATCAGTATCTTTGAAAAATACCTTAGACTAACTTAGATTTTAGTGGGCTTAATGGGCACACTTACCCTAAATAAAATTATAAAATATTTTATATATCTGTATTACATTATATCTTAATAGTATACTTTTTATAGTTACAGATTATATATACAGTAAATCAACATATATTTAAATACAGTATTTATAATAAAACTAATGCAGCATATTTTTTCATGTCTTCTATTAAGTATTCATATTCAATACATTTTCTTCATTCATTTGCTGTTGGCAGGTTTTGCAAAATGCTCGTTTTTGACTTGGTCTACAGCCGCTTGAGGAGTCTTTTTTTAATATTTGAAGTTTTTAAACTGTATAAATTATTACTGAACTTTTTCCAGATAGTCATAGGGTTTCCGGTATCAAGAAACTTTCTTGTGCTGTACAAAGGGACATATTTAGCCATATAGCCACAAACTGTTACATGCTAGAACCCCCCTTCCCATAATATACTATAGCAGATATTGTAGTTTTTGATATGTGTGTAGCACACTAGCATAGCCAATAGCACATCCATAGAACTCTGATGATTAAAAGCCTAGTTTGTATGAAAATTCATGCTAGCTTGTTGTCCGTGGAGAATTGTTATTCTGTGTCCTGTTAATTAGCTCTGTTGTTTAGCCTTGTTTGATGATTTTTAATTAGCTTTGGAGATGACGGGTTCTGATAAACATTAGTGATTACCGCAAGGGCTGGAGACGTCCCTGTACATTAACTGCCGTTGACCACGGATCGAGATTACATGTCAGGCTTAGAGCGCAACTACAAATAACATCAGTCATCCCGTGGGATCTCGGGCTCAAACAGTTGGGTGGAATGTTCAGAGATCTCTCAATCCTGGTTTGATGAGATGAGCTTCTGCTTGAGCCATGCAGGGACGGCAATGATAAAAGGATGAAATGAAAGAACTTTAAAGTGTTAAGTAACATGTAAAGACTTTCTCAAGCAGAACTTTTTGTCTTAAAGAGAATGTGGGTAGCATGTGGGAAGGAAATTGTCACTTGCAGCAATTCAGAAAGGAAAAGTAGCGCTAAAAGGTTGCTCTTTGGTATTTAAAAAAAGCATACAATGTGCATTAAATTCTACTTTAATCAATAGTCGTACCAGAAACAATCATGAGATAAAAATAAATTATTATTTTTTCCCTTGTAACTTCTGTTCAGCAAGACTCTATATCATAAGCCCAGTACACACCAAGCCGACACCAGTGGGCTGAACTAGTGGCTTAGTCGTATATAATACAGTAACTTAAAACTTAGTCGGCCGACAAACAAACACTTGCTATAAAAACGGACCATAAGTGCAATGCTTTACCAGGTGAGCTACCAAGCAAGCGTACATAAGAAAAGCCATGCGTGGAGCCAGTAACATAATATTAATATAACATTTTCTGTGGAAAAAGTGTATTGAGATCATAACAGTATTTTTTTAAGGACCTGTACAAAAAATATATATTTTTCCATACAATAATCTGCTTCTGAAATCATGATTTTTCTAAAAAAGGAATACAATTTCTTGCCGTCTTGCTGTCTATAGTGTTCATTTCAGATGAAACGCGCTGCACTGTAGTCATATTAATGGAAACAGAACCATCAAGGATGACCTGTAAGGGTGGAAATTAAGAAAGTGAAGAGTAAATAATAACAGTAATAAAATAAATGACAAATAAAAACAGAAAAAAAGTTAATTTTAGTAGAAAATATGTTGTGGCCACACTTGTTATACAGTAGCTAGTCAAAATTAAATTGATCTATTTACTTGATTTCCCTATATATATTAGTGATGTCAACAAATCCATATTAAGTTGGAATTACTTTTATGTAAATTAATAGTGTATTTATGGGAATTTTGAGAAAATGTAGGTAGAGGCATGTTTTTCTAATGAGGCTAGGTTGAAAATTGACATGGCTCCGGGAATAGATGAAGCACTAAGGAAATGGGTATTGATCAGAGACCCAAGTGCAGTTCCAGATTCACAAGTTAAGACCATCATCAGTCGTTTCTTAAAACCGAACTACAAATAGCATTGTTTTGCTGCTCTTCATTACCAGCTAACATGGTAATAAACATTCTGTATCAAGAATGCAATTACATTCTAAACACCAATGTTGATTTTAGACACAATGAAAGAAGATTCTAGCCTCTGCCTCATATTAGCATGTAAATTACAGCCTCTGAACTTCAACAACTGGGTTCTTAATTGCAACAGCCTCATATTAGTAATCAAGAGCTCCACTCAGAGGCCGTGAGATCGATAGTGCTGGTTGCTGTCGAAAAAATACATCCAGGTGGTTGTGCACTAGGCAGACACACATCTAAATAGCAGGCGACAAGTTACCAGTTGTGTCATTCCATTGCTTGCAGTTGCGTAATATTACACTTACATAATATATGCTATTTCTGCAGTATATATATCTTTTATTGATATTTGAGATGCACACACACACACATGTTGGTTTTTGTGATTTATGAGGACTCTTCATAGGCATAATGGTTTTTATACTGGACAAACTGTGTGTGGTATTGCCCTACAACTACCCTACACCTAAACATACCCCTTACTGTGCATTTTTAGATTTTCAGAAAAACATAATTTAATATGTTTTTTAAGCCTTTTGAATTACGGGGACACTGAAAATGTCCTCGTAAAACACCTAGATATTGTAATACCTATGTCATACCCATGTCATTATACACATTTGTGTCCTCATAAACCATTCTTGAGACTATTATAACTGCTATTAGGAAATAGCATGAAAATATTTTCAATTGTGAATATTATGAGGAATTATTAATAAAATGTATTTACCACAATTTAATTTTATCATTATAATTTCAAATCTAAGACACAAATAGACCTCACTACATCAAAAACATTGTGTCCGCAGAGAAGGGTTCATTTGTTCATAAAATAAAATAAGTAATAGGTAATAAAATGGATAAAATGTTTTTAGTTGAGAAAAATAGCTTGTTTTATCAACACTTACTGTACAGCACATATCAAAGCAAGGTTTTTTTAAGGACGTATGTTTCATAAGCTTTCAAAGTTGTGTCCCCGTTTTTGTCAACACCATCAGACATTAAAATGTGCAACAAATCAGGGAATATCAGGGGCAGCTGTCACTCTCTCATTCCACCTCTGCAGAGTACATCAGTGTCAGACAGGCTGTGCTAAGTTTGATAGTTTTTTTAATAAAAATGCAATTTTTTAAAATCCTAATGTATATTAATAATATTTCCTGTCACAATCATGTTATGTCAGCACCATCTTCCAGTTTCGGTTGGTTGGCTGATTCATTGCAGTTGATAGTTAAAATGACTACAGATTCAGGTTTTAGTCTCCACCGTCAGATGTGTCAACTCTGTCAGGTGAATATTTTGATAATACTTGATTATGATAGTTTAGATTTGTTGAGGAATTGTTGGTCACGTGTGAAATGTGATCTGTCTGCTTACATAAGAATGTGTTTTGAAATGTTATAAACATCTTGATCGCTGTAAAAGATAAAGTTGAAATAATATTACAGCTCCAAGATAAAGAGCACATTTCTATTAAAAGAGAGAGAGAGCTGTTATCAGCTATCAGCTGTTTTTAACTTATTAAATTACTATTATTATTTGTTAAACTGGACTGATCGAACTACCAAAAGACAAAATTTCATATTAAAAAATCTATTAATAAATTACATTTTTAAGGTGACACCAGTTAATAATAAAATATTTACCATTATGTAATGCATAATAATTCAATGTTAAAAAATATACAGTAAATAATAATTGTATAATTCCATTTAGTATCACATTCTGAAGCAACAATAAAGATAATGAATTTCTTTAAAACATCTCCTCCTTTTCTCTCTTTTCACGTTTTATTTGTAATTATTTTTTTAAAGTTATGAATAATGAATCTTCTGTTTTTAAAGCAACACAAATGAAAAAAATAAATAAATACAAACTAACCATTTTGGTTTTATAGATGATCTAGATCCCACTTAAAATGAATATAACGTGACACAATGCAGTCGTGTGATGATCACATTTTTACATGGGGACAATAATTAAATGATCCTTTGCCAGTATACTCGCTGTATTATGTATGTCTAGTCAATCTGCTCCACTCTCTGGTTCTCACGGGGGATCTTTGCATGTTATATTAAAGGGAGTGGCTGAGTGTGGAATTCATCAGTATGCATGCTGGGTAAAGCAGGAGGTAGCCCTACTCCAATCCACTGGGCAGGCATTCGTATCCAAGATACTTTGATCTTAACTCCTCGGCTTACACATCCATCCCCGATATATCAGGACCGTATGTTTCTGTTCACTCAACAGCTTCTCTGCTGTGCCACATGTATTTCTGAAGGAGAGCTCTTTTCTTTTTTAGGACATACTGGATAAACAATCAGCGCAATTTCCTCTAGTATGTTTTCTTTTTCTTTGTAGTGACTGTACTGTGCATAACAACTGTCGTCTGCTCTAAAGAGTCTTAAAAAGTCCTAAGAAGTAAAGTTTGGCAGTTGGAGTGCTGGGATATATCTTTGCTGCTCAGCAGTGGGTCTGTTGTCAACCATGACAGTGCATATACTGGCCCGGTCTTTGTGGTTTGTCTAAATAACGTCTCAACTTGTCACCACAGGAGGAAGAATTTCGACAAGTGGACCCAGCATGCTTCACTGGAAGCTTCTAATAGACTGTAATACAGCAGAGCATGCTAACTGTTCTTCTTCTACACAACAAACCCTCTGAAAGATGAGAAAGATGCTACTTTGATTCCTAGCACACTTTGTAATGCTGTCAAACCGTGTAGTTTCCTCTCAAAGTGTGGAATGAGTTGTATTTGAGACTTCTCTGGTTATAATTTGTTACACGCTCCTGCCAATTTGATGCACACTTTTTATTATTATTTTGACCAAGAGCCAGCAAATCTAGGATGACCTGTAAAGGTGGATAAGAGAAAAGTGAATAATAAAAGTAATAAAATAAATACAGTAAGCAGAAATAAAGTAATTTATTGGAGAAAATATGTTGTGGTATGCTTACCTATTTTCTTGATTTAGTTGATATTTACTTGGTAATATCAATAGATACATATTAAGTTAGATGAATTTGTATGTATTACTAATAAATAAACAGTGCATCTGGATGACTGAGATGGAGTAGAATTTAGTAGGATGTCTGTTTGCACTATGCAAGTGTGTAGCAATAACAGCATAAATTCTGACCCATACCAAAATAATTTGATAATAAGAGTAAAGGGGAGTCAGACCCAGTCTGTTTTTTCGGCCTTTAGGCCCTCAAAGGATTGGATGTTGGCTTAAGTGTGTGTGTGTTTGTGTTTTAAGTGAGTCTCTACCCACACTTGACTGATCGCTGGTCAAGGGCACGGACAGTCTGCAATAGAGCAATGCTTCATAAAAGGACAGGGAGGGAGTTCTATAGGTCAGGAACACTTCATATCTTATTCAGCATTTTCACATAGAGCTCCTTTGTCTTCATTCATTAGATAACGGGTTGTGAAAAGGCAAAAATGTCTAGTTGCAAGTGTTTCAGAATAACACAATGGCCTTTTAAAATATTATTACATAAATACATGACAGACCGTGGCCAGATATCACCACCATCTTAATAGTCCAACATTTGTGGGTTAAAGGACTTATGAAACACAATGTTCCCTTCCCTTAAATAACATAGAATGCATGAATAAAGGAATCATGATTTTTGTAATACATGTTTTTTTTTGTTTTGTTTTTTGTTTTTTAAATGTATTTTGAATATTGCTTGCTTATTTATTTAATATTAATTTATCTATTTATTTTTGGGTGGGTTGAAAATGTCAAATTAAGTGGAGCTTTTCAAATCAATAAAAAATATTATATAAAAATTATATATTATATAATTATATTATATAATATTATATAATAATATATATTTTTTAAAACAATAGTATAGTAGTATGTTATTGTGATGTTTAACTATTGTTTTGAATATACTTTTTATATAATTTTATATTATTTGTTTTATATACATCCTGATATGCATACAATATATTTTGTACTGTGTATACATACAGTATATGAGGGGGGCCATTGTTATTATATAATATTATATATATATATATATATGTGTGTGTGTGTGTGTGTGTGTGTGTTTGTGTGTTTACCAAATTCCCCAGCTGTCTTTTAAAGACTTGTTTCATTTCTCTGCTACTGTGGATGGAATGTCACGTGATAGCTAGCGCTGCTGCTTAGGATGGGCGAAGGACAAAACCGATGATGGGGAGGGGGATGTGGGCGGCAGAGTTAATTCATCACTATAAACGCCTGTGGAACAGAATGTGTCAAACTCGGTGCCTGTCAAAGGACCTCGCTGGTCCTACAGGCAGTTAATTAACTTCCTGTCCGTGCTGAGAGGAGGTATAAGTGAAACAGGTGCCTTCAAAAGCAACATTGAGTGTGCTGATTGTAGATTGAGCGCTCAGATGTACTCCCATTACTAATGCAGTTTGGAACAAAACCGGAAAACTTTCTAAGGGGAGAGTATGTTTGTTCATCATAACTTTATTTCTCAAATAGAGTTACGCATTTGTAATTTTGTGGCAGCAGAGAGTTGGTATATTGCACTCTGACCTGAGAGACTACTAAGACATGAAATCCAATTTGATTTCTAAAGGAAAGTACATTTTACCCAAAACCTGCAACCAACTGGAACGTAGATCGTGTGGTTCTGACACTAGCTTTGAGATGTTGGTCTCTGGAAGAGTTCAACCAAAAATGACAAATTCTGTCATCATTAATACGTCCTCAACATAGAAACCTGCATGACTTTCCCTGCTCAGTGGAGCACAAAAGGAGTTATTTACAGCAGACTGTTTCAGCTGCTTTTTTGTTGCATGGGCTAAACAATTTTTAGTATGCCTTAATGGTGCTTTGTGGTCCTTATTTGAGCTTGAGAGCTCCTTGTCACCATTCACTTCCATTTTACAGAGAATAGAAGCTCAGATATTTTGCTACAGTGAGTGTCTCAGAGAAAGACAGTAGCTTGTTCATGCATTATATACATACGTCTGGGGCCAGTAAAATTTAATACAAAATATTAAAAATTATTCAGTAAAATCGTCAAAGGTGAATTCATAACTCTAAAAAAATAAAATAAATGTTGTTACATTTTTTTTATTCAACAAAGATTGTCATGCTTCCACTAAAATATTTAGCAGCACAACTGTTTTGCTAAATATAGGAAATAAACACTTTCCATACTTTTGAACGCTGGTGTATGGACTGCTATTTAATAGTTAATTTTCTCAAGCTTTAGGCATACACATTGTCAAGCTTTAGGCATATCGATATTCTCAAAGGTAATACACATGGACTAAAAGCCACAAAATTCCATTCCATTTTGATTTCATTGGGTCTTTAATTGGTTCTAAAATTCAGTTGGTCAAGTAAATGAACCCTGAAGGTAATAAGCCTATATTTGAATGTACTGTAAGAAATTTGATTTGGTTTTTATTAAACTTTTAATATTAACTACTGATGACCTGCAAAAGCCAGATCTACTAATCTAACCATCATAATTATACTTGGATTATAATGGAATACGCAATTATATGTGATTTCATATACACAGTACATCTACCTATTTCTCTTATAATTATGGCTAGAGGCTATGTATGCAATGGTGTATAGAAAAATATATGTGTGCATTGTATTATAATCTAATAAGCCATTTGGCGTATACCAAAAATCTGGTGAACTGGACCTTGGTCAAAATGTTTTTTAATGAGTCTTTTGGATTGGAGGAAAAAAAGTTCATATAAGATTATTATTAATGCGTGTGTACTGTGTATATGTATTATTTATATATAAATACACACACATATATGTATATATTTAAGAAAAAAGTTATCTTTGTAAATAAAATATATTTATATATAGTATAAATTATATAACTATAAATACATGTAAATATTTTCGCAATGTATACATGTGTACACATATATCATGTAAACAAAACTTTTATTTTGGATGCAATTTAATTGTGACAGCACTAAATACAGTATATACCCTTATACCCTAATAAAAATCAGCAATTTAAAAAAAATAAAATAATTAAAGATACAACTTCCTGCTCAGATTTAGTGTGAAAAAATTACTCTTAGAATGTATTCAGGAGTTTTTTTGAAAGAAATGGTAATCTAAACCTTTGTGGTGAACAGGAACTAGCCTATCATCTTACAGCAATATGTGTTAATTATTCATAGTCAGGATCAATGGCTGGACTGGATATATCACTGTAAGTCCTTTTCTTATGCAGCAGTTTTTGAGCATATGACATGCTTTTTTTAATGCATTATAAAGAATTTCATGAAGTATACACTGCAGCCCATTATATCTTGTCACAAATAATAAAGATATTTAACTGTAAAATGTAATACATTAATAACTTTAATGGTGATGACATATTATATTTATTATATAATGTTGTTTTTTATAAAGATATAATTATTATTAGTTATTTTTATGTTTTATTAATGTCACATTGTGTTTATTAGAATTAGATCATAAAACGGATTTAAGGTATATCGTGTTATATATTACGTATGCATTCATTATACAGTATATACTGTATAACCTTTAGTGGAAAAAAAAAACAAAAAACAGTGGTTAGTGTGTTTTGTGATGTTTGATTATTTTCATGGTACAATCTCAGGTATTGGTAGTAATCAATCCTCCGCAGTGAGGTAAGGGAGATGGAGTGTGTGCCCCCCTTAGATACAGCATATGTTCTGCCCTGAGATAGCAATCCTTTAATTGTTCCTGACATACTGCTCACTGCAGTCACAGTGTCACCAAGCGTTTTATTAGGGTTTTAATGAAAAATGTATAGCTTCGGTTGTCCCTGTCCAGACTCTCTTCCCTGTGTCTCTCCCTCTCTGTGGCCAAAGATAATGCGAGGTCTCCATGCAAGTCTGCGGGAGCTTAAACACTGCCACAGGCTGCTAGACAGGTTCAGAAGGTCTCCGCAAAATGGATCGACTCACTCTCAGAGACCTCACAGATGGAGAGGCCAGCAGAATCAGTGGTCTGTCCCACCATCTGCCATGATTCTGGGAAAAACTTTGGGGCTGGCATTAGTTGGAGGTCTCAACATGACCAAATGTTTATGCACAAGAGGTGGGCGAGATTTTAATTGGTTATTTCTAAGACATTGATCTGTTACCAAATCACATAACAATCGATACTGATGGAAGATCATTGATTAGAAATAATATTGATGTAAATGTAGATGAGTACATTATTATTCATACCTTTAGGGTCAGTAAGATAATTAATCTAATCATTGGGGCTTGATTTTTATAAAAAAAAAAAAAAGTGTATAAGAATGTGTACAGTATGTATATATAAAAGTAAAAAAAACAGATACATTTTTTAGCCAAAAAGCTCAGAAATGAAATGGTTAATACTCTGTAAGCATGCTTACGCTTACACACACAAAGAAATAAAATTGGTAAACTAAAATAGTTATAATAGTGATTTTATAAGGTCTCCATCAGCAAACACTGTGTTAGTGTTTAATGAACCCATGGTTTTCCGCCGCCATTAATTAAAATCCGCGGTCATTAATTGCAATTTCTTACACATTATTGTGTTTAAGTGATAAAACTATTATAAATAATTCATACAGCCTCAAACTTTTGAGTGGTAGTTTATATATTGTACATTTATAATGTATAATGGAGAGCTGTTTTTTTCCACACAGGACTGTATTTCTCGCTGCTTGCACAGAGATGGAAAGACCAGCAGACTGACTTTTGTTGAAGTTAGTTGTAAATGATGTAAAGCTATGTTATCGGGGTTAGAATCAAGGCTTATCAGCACCGAGAAAATTGGAAATTTGTACCATGCATAAGTGTTTGCCCTTTGCTCAAAACTCAAAGTCGTCATGCTAATATTACCTGCAGCTAAGGTGTACTCAACCACCTCTCCATCTGCAAAGATTAACTCATAATGTTAAGACTCTCTCCAGTTCAGTGAATCAATACCATCTACAGTAATAATTTAGTATGGAGTACTGGAAATTTTATTTATTTAACAAGCTCTATTCACACAACAGAACTGTTATTAAATATGATATTAAATATTAACTAAAATAATGGTGTGTTTATCTTTTCCCACAAAGGCCAGCCAATAATGAAGTAATTATTCCGTCACAGATACGTCAGCTGGCTGGTGTGCAGAGGGTCGCTCCAGCCAGGTGGCAGCTGTAAGAGAGATGTTCATTAGCAAGTTTAGAAAAGTATGCTGATACTAATGGCGCTGTGCTCGCAACCCATGCCGGGGCGCTGGGGGAGGAGGGCAGACCCAGCCACCTGTTACACAAACAGGGCCGAAGCTGTTGGGAGATATAGAGGCGCGTGCAGACATCTGGACCTTTCTCAGCTTTCTAGAATGTTCTCATACTTTTCTTTAATTTATTGGTCAACCAAGTGGAGTTTTCAACATTTAATTCTGATATTTATATAATTGTATGCATGTATATGTGCAGCATGCATACACAAACAACTGATTAAAAGTTTTGGGTTGCTGAGATTTTTACATTTTACTTTTATACTCATCCAGACTGCAGTTATTTGTCGAAAATACAGTGAAAACAGTAATATTGTGAAAAAGTAAAATATTTTATTTCTATTTTAATATAGTTTTAAATATAATTTATTCCATTGAGGGATAAGCTGAATTTTCAGACAATCGCACAATCTTTTAGAAATCATTCTTAATATTTTTGTGAATTATTATACCATTATTGTTAGTATTAACATTATTATACCATAATTATTATACTGTACTATATTGTTTTTTTGTTGTTGTTGTTGTTTTTGTTTGGTCAAGATTCTTTTAATAGAAAGACTAAATGAACAGCATTAAACTTTTTTTTTACTGTCTTTAAAGTATAATGTATCCTTGTCAGCTTTGCATCCATTAATGAAAAAAAACTTTATTTTTAAAAGGTAGGATGTCTTGTACCTTATCTTACTGAAAACAAACTGCTGAAATTAAAGAGTTCACCTAAAAATTTAAATTCTGTCATTAATTACTCCTCATTAGACCTCCAAATATCTTACAAATAAATTAGATTGATTTTGAAAACTGAGGACCTTGACCCTCCATAGACAGAAAGGATATTATCATGATCAACGCACAAAAATATAGGACATAGTAAAATAAAATAGTCCATGTGACATCAGGGGTTCAACCGTAATTTTACAAAGATACAAGAATACTTTTTTTGTGCAAAAAAGCAATATCAACATAACTTGACATTTAATTTTTTTTTTACATACCCCCGGACGTGCAGTAATCAACGTAATCAGCATTGTTTACATTCTGGGTCAGAGAACTCTTTTAGGTGCCATCAAAAATATCTTAATTTGTGTTCTGTACACGAGGGTGAGGGTGAGTAACATAAAAACTGCGAATAAATTTGATAATCAGCCAAGCAGGCAGAATATATCAAATGCCAATTGTCGGATGATTAATTGGCCTGCTTGATAAATCTATCTGCCATTGTTCCACTTTGCCACAGCTTTGTTTGTTGATTTGGTCTGTGAATAGTCACTAGGGATGTCCCGATCAGGTTTTTTTGCCCTCGAGTCAGAGTCATTTGATTTTGAGTATCTACCGATACCGAAACCTGATCCGATACTTGTATAATACATAAAGAAGAGTGAAAACACAGATACAGAGCACTTCTGCTTCACCTTTTTTTTTGGACTAAATATAAAAAAAGTCTAATTTGTGCTATCTTGTAATGTCCTGCGCCTTCGCGCTGCTTCCGTGTTCTACTTTGTCTCTGCAACAAAGTGATGTCATGCCGAACCTGTTGCAGTTTCTGTGTTGAGTCAAGAGGTCTAATTCTGTGCCACTGGATAACTGTAGGCATGTTAAAACATATATATGAGAATATATATACACATATATGTTCGAGTCCTGATCAGAAGGTAACGTCCGATTCTGATCTAATCTGAAACCACGTGATCGGGCCGATTTAAATCATGTGATCGGATCTGGACATCCCTAATAGTCACATTCGCAAAAATGCATGCACCCAATCTCCATCTGTGCCTTGTCATCCGATGGATGAGGAAAGCTCAATATCCCCAGTCTCCACCTCTGTCCGTCTTGGGGATGGAATTTGAATTAACCTCAGTATTGAGACAGAATATCTTGTAATGAGGCTCTTGGCTTTGTTGTCTTAATTGATGCGATGTGACTAATATAATTGCAGTGGCACATCATTCAGGGCTGCAGAAGGCAAATTATGCGTTGTTACACTGAAAGCAACGCTGTGACTTAAACCCCCACATCCCACCCCCTGCTTCAAGACAGTGGTTCTGCCTGAGCCCTTCTTAATGACAAGGGTGTGTGTTATTGTGTGAAGGCCTGTTATTTTCTGACACCGGTGCAATTTAACACATCACAGCTCATGGTGGATTAAAGCAAAACAGGTCTTTGTGAGCAAATAAAGCCCACCCTTACACCAGCTGTCTACTTAATGACCTCCTCCTTCAGAAGACTAGCCTTTATGTGTCGAGGGTGTTTTGTTTGCACACACTCTTCTTGCAATGACTCCTCTGGTGTGGTAGTTTAGAAAATGGTTGCCTTACATCTTTTTCTTGTGCTCCAATGCATTATTCTTCTGTCGGTCTTTCTTTAGTCCAGAGGTTTTCAAACTTTAATTGTGCCCCCCTCAGAGAAGGACTACTCCTGAAGGACAGGAAAAATTGCACATACTGTAAGAAGAAGAAGACCGATTAGATTTAAGCAGAGTTCGGTGTGTCATATGTGTTTAGAAGCAAACTGTCAGAACCAAAACCCCTTTCCTCTCGAGTGTCAGATGTAGTACAGTGAAGAGAATAGCCTGGGTGGAGAACGGTCCAGGTCTCTGATGAAACCTGTGGCAACCATCCTAACAGTATTATTGTTACAGGAAATAAGGACATTATGAAACTTAAAATAATTTGAGTAAATTACCAATGCAGAAATGTGCCTCCCATCTAAGAACCTCTGCTAGTCCTTTGTGTGTATTCACACCAGTCTGTTCGGTTCTGTTGGTTCGGTTGAATCAAACTCAGGTTCACTTCCTCCTTTTTTGCAGATCTTTTGGGCAGGTGTGAATACAGCAATCGCACTATGGTGCGCTATTGTTTGTTCCAAACAAACTCTGGTACAGTTGAATGGATGACCTCAAGCACACGTGCGGTTTTATTTACAGTTTCTGGTTGAATGCAAACTTGATCAAACAATTTTTTTTTTTTTTTTTTTTATTGGCATGACAATTGTTACAATGTATTGCCAAAGCATAGTGTTTACATTGAGTCTAAAACTGATATGTATATATTTTTTAAATTATTCATAAATAAGTAAATGAATAAATACAAGTATGTAAATACATGTATTATGTAATTAAACACAATAGTAGTGTGTGTGGGTTAGTGTTTGTGGTTTATGGGGATTCAAATTTGTTTAATGACTTCGGTAGGAGAAAGGCATTACAATTAGAAGGTGGTTTATGAGGACCCTGTAATTCAAAAGGCTTTTAAAAAAAAAAATTTTAAACTCTAAAAATGCTGACCTTTCCTGTAAGGTTGGCGTAGGGCAATAGCACATACACTTTGTACAGTATAAAAAACATTACGCCTATGGAGAGACCCCATAAACCACGTGTGTGTGTGTGTGTGTTTGTGGAGGCATCACTGATTTGATGACTTCCCTCTCTCTCTCTTTCTCTCATTCACTCACTCTGTGTATTCAGTGTGTGTGTGTTTGTGTCTCTCTCCTTATACTGCTTGTCAGATCACACTACTCTTCCTAATGTGGCAGTTCTCATAAAGACAAGTATAAAGGCGGCTTAGTTGGCAGCTGAAGCTTGTGCAGTAATTACGCAGTGTACCTTTATGACGCTCCTGTTCGCCAGATGACCCCTCGTGAGCCCACAGAAGAATTAATTTTCATGCCAGTGGAACCCTGGTCACTGTTACCTCATTAAAATCCATCCTCGTATGGTACGCATGGATTTACTACAGCATTGTGCAATAGCTGCCGTCTTATATAACCTAGCCAAGCCTCTCCCTCACTGCTCACTTTCTTGATTTATTATTATTTTCTTCTCTCCTCCTGTCACAATGTGCCTCTGGGTCACTCTCGGCTTGATTTATTGTTATTTGCGGTTTGTGAAGACCTCATATAAGAGGGCAACCCTTGGTTTGCATTGTGGTACGCCTTATCTCTCAGACAGCTTCCGTAAAACAGTAACATGTCAGTCTTCCCATCCCCTCGCTGAACACATGCGGTGGCGTAAACCTCCGTATGTGACCCCAGGCTGTGAGCTGGTATGTTGATATGGTGAGCCGCACGGCGCAGCTCGTGGTGCCCGCTGTGGTGAGCTCTCACAAACCATCCTGTCAGTCTCTCTCTCCAAAGGGCCACCACTTGTAGCGCAGCGCCCCCAGCCTGTGGCTTCTCTGCCTCTGTACTCCGCTTTAGTTGTTTGTTCTGGGCGTAGCTAACGTGATTACACAGTAATTAGTGCTTTAATTGCACACCATTGAATGGAAATTGGCGGGGCTGAAGATTCTGTTTAAAGAAACACTCAGGTTTTCACATAGTGGATTTACAATAAACTTTAGCCGTGTTTGATTTGATGTGAATGAAAACAAGAAAGTTAGGGATGCATGTACAGTCTGATTAAAAGTGAATGCTTTTGCTTATAAAATGTAAATGTCATGATATATAAACACTGTAAATGACCATTTTTGCAGCTAATTTATTAAAATAATGATGCATATTTAAAGGGTTAGTTCACCCAAAAAATAAAAAAAAAAAATTTTTTATCATTCCAGACACCCTTCGTTCAGTGCTGTCAGTATATGTGTTGAACAAGGAATGTTCTTTAAATATGCCCACATCCCTGTTGTTTTTTGTCCCTGCAGGCTAGTTGTGGATTTGTGGGTATTTTTGGCTGTGGACGTGATTAACCCTCATCTGCTCGTTGAAGAATCCTCAAGGCAGATGCTGTGGGAATCTCTCGGTGGTCACTCTACTCGTGCTGTATGCGTGTTAGTCTCAGCGATTTTGTCTTGCTGCGATATTTGGCGTCAGGGGACTTAATGGACAGACTAATGTTTCTTTCTTCTATTGTTGAGCCATGCAGCCGCCTTACTCACACACATGGATTCCTTTTTGCCTTTCAGGTGTTGATTAAATTGGTTCCAGCTCCCGCCCCTCTTCCGCTCAACACAATCATGTGCATTTGTGCTGAGAGCTCAAAGACGTCATGCAAAACTAACTCTTGGAAACCAATCACCGAAATCCAAAATTAACACTAGCTAAGTGCCAGATGCAAGAAAAAAACTTTGGCGTATTAAAGTAACTCACAAGTTGCCAGAAACATGAAGTAACCACAATGTAATACATGTTTTAAGTCTAAATGCGCAAATGATTTAGTGCAACTTTTAAACATGTTTTCAAAGTTGTAAATTAAGCAAGGATTATTACATTACATTTTACAAAACTAAAATACTGTTCAAGTCTATATTTCAGAATATGACATTTCATTCAATGCATTAGCAATTATTTGTAATTATTTATTACATTTATTTGCAATTTCTTAGTGAAAATAGTTTCTAGACTTTGTTTTCAGTGTGTAAGTAACACAAGAAGACTTTTGAACCGCCTGCTAAAAATATCTGGAATATCTTTTTCCTTTTCATTTCAGTGTGCACCTTGTGGAAGATTTAAATTAAAGGCAGACAGTTTGTGATGTTTACATGTGCATGCATCACTTACTTCTAGAGAAAATGTACAACCCCAAATCAGAAAAAGTTGGGACAGGGTAGAAAATGTGAATAAAAAGAGAAAAAAGCAAGTTATAAACTTTCCTCAAATTTTATTTCATTGCAGACAGTATGAACACAAGATAATTCATGTTTTTTTTGGTCAACATCATTTGATTTGTAAATAAACATACATTCTTGCCATTCAGGCTTGCAACACATTTCAAAAAAAGTTGGGACAGTACAGCTTTTACCACTTTGTACAGATCCCCTGTCTTTTAACAACACTTAAAAGACATTTAGGCATTGAAGAAATCAAGTGACTAAGTGTTGCAGGGGTTAGTTTGTCCCATTCTTCCTGCAAACAACGTTTTAGGTGCGCAACAGTACGGGGTCTTCGTTGACCCTCAGTCAGAGCATTAAAGAGGGGTTGTGGCTGGGTCTTCCAACATGACAATGACCCGAAGCACACAGCCAGGAAAACAAAGGAGTGGCTCCGTAAGAAGCATATCAAGGTTCTGGAGTGGCCTGGCTTAGCCTGGCTTCAGCGACTTTAAAGATCATACACTGTAAAATCCAATTAGTTGACCTTACTCAGAAAAATTATGCAAACCGATTACCTTGAAAAAACCAAGTAAAGTCAAATAATAATTGTAATTTGTATTTACAAAGGTTTATTTAGTGTTGTAAACTTACACGCAAGTTCTGCTAACTCATGTAACAGTTCCCTTTTTTCTATCACAGGTCAAATATCACACTGTAAATGTTATTCATACTTTTTGGTAATCCAAATGTAGCAGTAATTCAAACGTAGCACAGGACAGTCCGTAAGCAAATGGTTGAGACAGATTCTTTGTGGTACTTTCCTGAACAACGATGGCAGAAGACACAGGGTCCAGGCAGAGAAGATCTGGAGAAGTACCTTATCTTCAGTGATAGTCAGAACCCCAACAGAGATGAGTGCCCAGACTGCATCAACATCAGACACCTGTATAGAACGCAATACACACAATATTAGTAGGGAAATGTGAATGATCAACTTTCAGTTACTTTTATTTCTGAACACAAATGAAGACATTTGAAAAAAAAAGAAAAAAAAAGAAAATTTCTATCCTTCAACTGAATGTCTGTTCACCCAAAGAAACTGTTGGTTAGGCAAAAGACAAGCGACCAATCCTGAGCAGCGTCATCGCTCCAGCCTTTCTACAGCACAGTGCCTTTAAGAATTCACATCAAGTCTGGTAAATCTACTAATCAGACCAATGCCTAACCAAGTAGAAATATAACTAAAACTGCTCCCATTCATAAAACAGTTTGGCCCAACTAGTTATATAATCAACATGAATCTTAATGCAAACATCTCAGTGATATAACAGCAAAAACAAAGCTGATTTTCCCACACTTGTGTATTTGTTTAAGATGTAACTAGGAGTACTTACAAAGGTTGGTTGTAGAAGTATCTGAGGTAGTCATGAAGTAAATAGGTGAGCAGTTTTGTCAAATCTGGGTTTTAGAAGTAAAAAAAGATACAAGTAAGGTTTAATACATAAAAAATACAGTACAGATATTTGTCAAAGTTCCAATTAAGAAGTCATCATTGTTTATTTAAAAATATTTTATGCAATTAAAGTAGAAACATACATTTTAGGGGTTGCAGGATGTGAAATGTC
>JAUCNO010000044.1:9760911-9771147 GCA_032353835.1 Enteromius viviparus
TGCGATACGAACCGAATCGTGGGTCAAAAATCGTCATACGAACCGAATCGTGGGTTTGGTGTATCGTTACAGCCCTATAAATTGTAAATCTTTTGCAATATTATTGTTTTTAAAGACGTACTAATCAAATAACATAGTGAGCATATGAGGCTTTAAAAAAAACACATTTAAACGGAAGTGTAGCTAAGTATGTTTTTGTTGTTGTTCTTATATTACTGGCTTTTTTCATATTTTCGACAACTTGGGATATAAAACAATATTTTTGGGGGGAGCAAATGTTGCGGTGCTGCTTACTCCAGAGCTGAGGTGTTGCTCTGGTTGTGGACTTGGACTGCTGCAAGGGCACTGGTATAGTGTGAGTTTTGAGCAGATTCAAGGACCTAGAATTGTTGCCTTAGCCTTAAGGGGTTTGATTTAAAAGTTTGTGTCCATCGCAGAGCAATATAACACTCCCAGAGAGCGAGCGAGAGAGAATGTGCAAGGAAGAGATCCTGCCACAGTTCACAATGACATCTCAGGAGACCGGATTTGTGTGCAGACGTGGCCCGAGTGTGTAGATGTGCCGATGGAGCCACAGAGCAAAGTGAAATAATTGCTCGCTTACTCCTGGCTTTTTTTTCCGGTGACCTTTGGAGCCGATTGATCGCAGTCATTTTGGAATCGATATTTTAAGAATGGATGCGTCTCGATGCATAACCAAGACCTCATTTACATTATTTCATAACCCGACAGATGCAGTTGCAGATCGTCTGCTAAGATAGAATGCACTCTCATATCCTCCTCCGCTTCTGTGTGTGAGGATAATGCTGACGTCCGTGATCGCTCGTGTTACTGCTGTCAGAGGCAGACGTTTGTTCTGTTGAAGGTCGTTTTTGCAGTGACCTGTACAATTTGACACCCAGCTTTCATTTAACTGTGACAGTTCCCTGTCGGCGCTGGTCTGCTACTCACAGTGATTAACTGTAATGATAATGCAAGCGATTGTGCCCTTAGATTAGTGTTATTGTAATCATCATTGCATCGTCTGGCTGTGATTGAAGCCATGCGCTACACCCCGGCAGGCTTTCTTTTGACTATGAGAATTGGCGCCAACTTTCCCTGCTGTGTGTCTTTTTGTAGACAACATCTGAAGATGTCTTCAGAGAGCGCTCAGTCAGTGCCAGACTACACCGAGAGCAGATATTTTGTTGCCTATTCATTTCGCGCCCGTCACCTCAGCTGGACGATTTTTTCTCCATGTCGACAACATGGAATATACACATGATTTGTATTTCTGGTGGTGTAATAGGCAGCGAAATGTTGTTGATCTGAGCGTGTTTATGGTTGGCTTAACTTCTTAAATCCATATGCAGAGAACACATGGTGTGATAGATGTGTGAAAACACTGCCCCCTAATGGTCACATGTTGCATCAGTTGGACGGGAACTGAACTGGAAATTGTCTACGTTTAAAAAATACATTCATGTAGATTTGAAGTTGTTGAGATTTAAAATCTCAAAGTGTGTGGAGGTGTGCAATTAATTTTCATTCCTAAAATACCTCGATTTATGCATTTGGCAGATGCCATTATTCAAACCTGTGACATGTTGCTTTTTAAACTACAGGACCACAAATATTATGTTATGTACAATACGATAACTTAAATTAATGCAATATACATATATGTGTGTGTGTGTATGCATGTATAAAATATTAATTTATATGTTTATATAGCTTAATCTTGGGATTTTTTTTAAACTTAATTTATTAAATATTGTATAAAATAGGTTATTGTACGTTTTTTTATAATAAAAAAAAATAGAAAATATAAATATTATTATCATATTTTCCATTATTAAAGATTCCCTTATATATTCAATCCTCTTCATTTAACTGTATGGCATAAATATTATGAGTTGTTTGTTATGGTTCATATTTTCCATGCATGTTTTGGTTTGCTTGTACTAGCATGGCTCTCTTCCAGAGGAGGGAGTATTAGAGCTGCACTTACATAGGCTCGCTATTACTTCTCATCAGCACACTGATCTAGGAACAGATATTTGACACGGGTCTATCTGAACCTCTGCTATCGTTCCTTTAAAATGAGCCCTCTCTCACGCAAGTTATAATTCAATTCCGCCCCCCCCCATGTCTCAGTTGTCTGTCCCCTGCAGCGACTTCAGTTCTCTCTTTATCTTTCTCTCTTTCTTTCCTGCTGCACATCTGGGGTTTAATGTGTGTCCATTATTCATACACACAGTCTGAGTGATCCTCTGAACGGAGAGCAGAGCTGAAGACTGAGTGTGACTCTTAAGTGAGTCAGGGAGATGTGAGGCATGCAAATAGATCTCCCATATGTTTCCCTCTCATTCCCTCTTTGAGATGATGAGGTGTCAGGTGTTCGGTGCCTTGTCGCCTATGAAAGAGAGGCAACTCATGAGCATTTGCGTGTGTGTGCCTGCCTATAAATTACACGGCATACAGAAAAGCTTTTGACTTGTATATTTAAGTCAGAGCGTCTCATGATAATGGTAATGATTTATGTGTGTTGTAATTATGTATGATACTTACTCATTCCTCATTGAACACATATGACTCTGATCTGCTGCGTGGATGCTCCAAGCTCGATTTTGACTCATTCTACACAAACATGCAAGTGAAAAAGTGTACAGAATGTTGAAATGAAATTTGTACTGAATTGCCAGAGGAATTTACCAAATTGCAATGTACAGAAATGTAACAGGTCATTTGTTCCTTCATTTTAAATATTCAGGATTTCTGAAGTAAATACGTATATTACTATATATAACAATTATTTTAAATATTTCTATAGCAATATTAATTTGGTAGTTTGCATACTACATACTGCTGTTTATTTGCCTTTATGTTTTTAAATATTTTTATTTACATTTGAATTATTTCTATTTTAATTCTATTTTAATTTTCTTTTTTTATATTTTCAGTTTTCTTACCTTTTAATTAATTCTGTTATGCACTTTTATATATTTCAGTTTTAGTAATTAAGACAGTCAACTTAATTTTTTAATTAATTTTCTAGGAAATTTGAAGTTTGAATTTCGATATTTTTGTCTTTATATTAAATGTTTAATTTTCTTTGAAATTATTTTAGGCTTTAGTTACCATTAACACAGATAGATGTGCCATCTATCTATTTATCTGTTTCTCTGTCTATCTATCCATCTATCTACATCCATCTTATCTGTCTCACTATACCTTCTTTGAATTTCAAATTCTTCTTCGTCGCATTCAAATTTGAAGTGCAGTTCTGCATCCTGTTTGCCACTGCACCACAATTCAAATCTAATTCAAATTCAGGAATTGGAATTTTAAAAGGATTCTTAATTCAATACTGACAGCCTGTAACTCTTTCGTGAGCCTTCCTGCTTCAGCTTCACCTCATGAACACTTCTGCATCAGTTCTGCCTCATGAATATGTCTGCCTCAGTTCTATCTCATGAACACTCCTGCCTCCTCTGCAAATCTCTCCAATGCATCAAGCCCCTGCCTCCCTCTGGTTTTCCACCCCTCAGCAAATCAATAAATCATTTCTCCGTAATAGATGTTCAGTTGTAAGTAATCTTTTCTCCCTCGGTGCTGTATTGTTAGCGAGTAGCTCAGGGCTAGCAGAGATTAGCCTGCATCAGCTCCTCAGACAAGAGCCTCAGAAAGAAGAGGCAGAACATCGCCGAACGAGAATCTCAGCATGGTCCTCTTAGCCAAGCTAATTTCCGATCACAAGTAGTGGAGTGAACAAGGCTGGGGGCAGTCCTCTCTGAAACCACCACATACACATAGACACTCATACTTTCCAGTCATCCTCCAGGGGAGTGAATGAGTGCTATTTCCAGGAATTGAAGTGGGATCAGAGATAGAGCTCTTGTGTGATGTTTAGCTGCCTCTTTACTTCACCTCTGTGTCTGTGTTTACCAAGTTTGCCATATAGGGGATGAATTGCAATGGTTTATTAGTCATCAAAGATGATGTTGCAAATTCTGCTGGTGTGGAAATGTAATGTAGCTGGTATTTTTTTTATTTATAGTTTGCAGTTTATAGTTTGCAGCTTGTTGTATTTCTTTCAGTAATACAATTGAAAAATATGAAAGGATGATGATTTGAATTAATATATTTTTAATACTGTAGTATAATACATATTATTTGCACTACTGTTTAAAATTAAAGTCAGTAAGAATTTTTTAAAGGGACCATATAATGCGATTTAAAACTTTCTTTTCTCTTTGTAGTGTTACAAGCTGTTAGTGGACAGATAAGATCCCTAAAGATATTCTTTTAGAGATATTCTTTCTAAAAGTTATGAATTGTCCACGTCCCCCTAAAACAGCTTGTTTAAACACACCTCTGCAAGGACCGTCTGGCGTTTCTGACTCAAAGCCTTTAAGTCAGTTACATTTTCTCACTAAAAGAACCTGCTACTTACTATTGGTGCTTGTTGTTTGTCATTTCTCTGATCACAAATGCAAACAAATAGTGTTATGTTTACAAGGAGCGATGCAACGCAACACGTCAAAAGACAGTACTACGTCATGATATTCAGTGATTACTTTCTCACTGGATGCATCAAATGCTTTGTTTATAGTGTGTTTAATTGTTTTGTTGTCATAGCACTGGGACGCTGCATCACATTATGGTAAGGGATGTAAAATCCCCATCACATACTTGCGGGATTTGGCCAATCGCAGTGCACTAGACAGCTAGCCAATCAGAGCACACCTCGCTTTTTTAGAACGAAGAGATTTCATACAGATCGACCTATTTCAGGAGGCGGGGCTTAGAAGAGAAACAAAAAATGTTCAGTATGTTTTGGAAATAATGACACATTTGAAAGACTCTTTGATGAAGAAAGTTCAAAAGAACACCTCTTTATTTGAAAGGAAACTGTTTTATAACATTCTGAATGTCTTTTGATTACTTTAATGGATGTTTGCAAAATATTAAGTGTTAATTTAAACAGAAAAAAAACAAATCCTTTTTGCTGACCTCAGAAATATGTTAAACAAGTTAAACAAGTGTTTTAAATGAGTGATGATTGTTTATCTCTGACACATAGAGTTAGCAGTGCTAGTTTTGTGTCTAAACAGACTGCCAATGCGTACCCTTTGCACGTCTCCTGCTGTATGAATTGCATGCTGTGCATTCCTCTAAACGTCTTTGTGAAACTCTGTGGATGACAGGTTTTTGTTTATGCATTTGTGAATGGCTCTGTTATAAGTGTGCATAGGTCTTTGAGATTAATATTGCATTAGCATGTGAATTTAATGCACATGATTTTGATGTATCAGTATGACAGATGACAGTAGCATCAAAAGTGTTGTCTCTGATGGATGCCCCTTCAGCTTTCCTTTCCAGCCCCTGTCTATCATCCATACATGCATGTACACCGGTCTGCTCTGCCTCATGCCTGCCACCATGACTCCATAATGAGTATGTTTGCATGGGGATGTACAGCCTCATTACTGTGCTTTTTCCTATCCCTGAAAAGATGTGATCCCACAATGCAATGCTCCTTCGGGAGCTTAAATCAGCATAACAAAGGCCCCAACCATGTTATATCAGGGGTGGAGATGTTTCCAAAGCCCCTCTCCATGTTGAGTGCTATGTCAGCTTGTGGAGGTATTAAGGTGTGCGGGAGCTGGTTAAGTCTCCTGGTGCATGTTGGGAATGTGTTTTATCTGTCAGGTATTGTTATGGTAACTGGTAATGTGCCGCGGTGTTGTTGAAACCTGGTGACAGGTACATGCTGGAGGGTCCCAGCGGGAGAGGAGAGGTTGTCTGTTGAGACGTTTCAGAAAAAAGGTAAAACTGGCAACGGTTAATGTTAATGTGTTGGCAACGTTTTATATTAGTAATTTAGATCAGCAGTTCAAAAAATTATATCACAGCCAGCGATTTTGTATTACAGATGTGGAACAACAATTAAACATTTAATTTAGATGCAGAGATTTTATAAAATGGATGCAGAGCAACAGTTAAACGTTAAAATGGCACCAACTATTTTTTTTATTTGGAAATATAACATAAAACAGCAATTAAAAAATAAAATGTAAATGGGTTAAGCAATTTTATAGAGATTTAGAAAGACAAATAAATTAATTAACAAAACAAAAAATGGTATGAAATATAAATATAAAAAAGAGTTTACTTACAGTAGATGCGGAAAATTTTAAATGCCAATTTTAAATTCCATTAAAATAAAAATTAAATTGTAAAACTGACCCATTGATTTTATATTGGAAATGTATTAAAATAAATACATAATTTCTATAAAATATCTCTATATACAATATAAAATTTTTACAATAAAAATAATTATATATTAGTAAAATAAAAATCACAGGAAGTACATTTATATTAGGAAAGAAAGAAAGAAAGAAAGAAAGAAAGAAAGAAAGAAAGAAAGAAAGAAAGAAAGGAAAAGAGAAACAGCTATTAAAATATAATTAATTAATTTATATTAATTTATATTAATTAAAAACTGTATAAATTAAATCACATCTAAGTATATTATACAAAGAGCATGAACCAACAATTAGAAACTAAAATTACGCCAATTTTATATTAAAGACATAGACCAGCAATTTAAAAAATATTTACCAGGATCAGTCATTCTTTATGAATACAATTTCAAAAATAGACCTAAAAAACTACATCTGGCCCAATAGTTTTCTATTAAGAGCTGTAGACCAACAATTAAAAGCATTACTTGAGCCCAGCAGTTTTATAATACAGATGAAGACCAACAATTAAAAACTTTAAATCACTGCCAGCGAGTTTCGATTAAACGCATAGACCAGTAATTAAAACAATTCTTAAATCAAGAGCTATCTTCTTCCCTCCCAGCATAATTAAGTCTTCAGCTTGCCTATTCACACAAGCTTTTGGTAGTTCTTAATGAATCCGTTTGTGTCATCAGGGATGCTGCACGCTCGTGCTGATTGGTCCAGCCTCACAAACAGAACCTGTTGCTATAGCAACCACTGAGCCAACTGGGTCTCTGGCTCACTGAACCATACTACAGTCCAGGGTTGGACAGATCAGAGGTAAACAAAAACAAATCGAGGGCAAAAGAGATGCATTTGCAAAAAAGTAATTTTCGAATCATAACTCTGAATCTCATATGAAAAGACGTATGCTTGTGTGTGAGTCTGAAAGGCACATTACATCACTCATTCCGTGCAGTGTGCCGCCCCGCTGAGGCTAAGCTTGAATGAGCTGAGCACGCCTGCGAGTGTTTGAGAGAAGAGGTGCGTGTGTGAGTGTGCGTGAGACAGAAGCTTAGTTTGGCGCGCTTAAGAGACTCACACACAACACAGCATCTTCATGGCTTTTCATCGCTACCACTTGTGAGTACATGGATGAATTGTGCGTCTGTGTGTGTAATTGTGTCGTGAGTCATTAGAGATTGTAAGAATATTGAGATTTGCATTTGTTTTGATACGAAACAACAGCTGTTATTAACCTCAGCATTCATGATGAGTCAGATCTACTGAGGAAGAGCGCTTATGACAGCGCAGAGATCTTGTTGTTCTGCCCGCGTCTGCGGGGGTAAGACCCCGTTTTAATTTCATACGTGACAACTTGACTGCTGCAGTTGCTTGATTGCTTCATTTAACATTTTGAAAAGCCATCACGTAGTGCGAAGAGCAGAATCTTGGGTCATGTGTTTGATTGTTAATGGACTCGTCGACTGTCTGAGGCAGACACGTCCAGCATGTTCTGTGAGTTTGCTGCAGGCTGTATGTCTCTAAGCCCAGGGCAGAGGGATCGGGTTGGCTCTGTACGCTGACATATCTCGCACACGCAGACTGAAAACAAAGTGGACAGTGTTTACGTAGCTCTGGTGATGTCACACCAGGACTATTTTTGGAAACGGTATAAGACAGCAGTTTCAGTCCCTATTGAGCGCACTGCTGTTTGTCAGGCTGAAGGAACACATGCTCTCTCTCTGGGTTTCAAGATTTACTCTTATTTTTGAGTTTCTATTTGGCACAAATATGTCCTTATAAGTTCTGAAGAAAAATATATATTTGTATTAAAAAATTACATTAGGTTGGTTGTTAATATGTATCTATCTTTCAATGTTTTAATATTGCAATTTAAAATATGGCTGAATATTTTTAATAAACCGATAACAGCTATTCATAAATAGTAATATAGATAGACATTTAAATAAGTATATATATATTTCTAAATGAAAAACTTATATAGACAAACAGACACATTTAAGTACGTATTTAACTGTCTGTCTCTGTTTGAATTGTTTACAATGCCTGTATTACTGCATTATCTATGCATTATCTATCTACTGTATCTATGACATGATTGATAGACGATAGCTCTGATAGATAGATAGACAGACAGACAGATAGATAAAATAGATATATATCATGTCATAGATGTATACAGGGCATTGTAGAAGCATGTGTTATCAACAAAAGCTAAACAATTAGCCTATCATATATTACTGTTTATGTGCCGTGCTTTCAAATGGTGATTAATAAAGTGAGTAAAAAGACAGTCAACAAGCCTCGCTCTCAGTTGGGACATTGCATAAGCCAGTGGCCCATGTTTCCATCTGCTCCTGAGCTCTGTCTGCCTGCACATCTTCCACTGCCGCCCGCTGTGCCTCATCCCAGGGGGGAAGGGAGGGAGGAAACGGAATTGGGACAGCCTTTCGCTGTCATGTGACCCTCCCTCAAGGTCACCCTGTACAAGCGTTACTCCTCCAGAGCGGACCATGACTAATAACTCTTTCTTTCTTCCATCTCTCTTTCTCTTTCTCTCTCTGTTGGACAATTACAGATCATGCTTTTCAGATATGCACTAATGCTGCAGCCTATTTTTTTGTGGCTTGTGTGTGAATGTGGCTTTTTATGTGAATGTGATTTGAATGTGTTTTTAGAGCTGGACGGCAGCAGTCGTGTCAGTGACAGTAATGGGGGGTGGCATGGTGACATGCCTCGCAGGAGGAAGGCATTCACATTAGCCTGCCAGCGAGAGGCAGACTCCAGCTCTGAGGTCAGCCGAGCAGGATTCAGCGTGGTGGCAAAGCATTATTCCATCACTCAGTGCACTGATGGGATTTAAGCTTCTAACCCTGTTATGTGCATGAATATAGGTGTGTCAAATTTTTGGATGACATGGCAGTGGTTGTTGATTTTAGATATATATATATATATATTTGTGGTTCGAGTGGCATAAATGATTTATTCTTTTCATTTTTCACATCACATGATCAGAAAGACATTTATCTTCAATACAATGTAGATTATAGCATAATCTATAATTATAATAATTATATATAATAATTATAAAGCATCCATTTTAATTATAATAAAAACATAATTACACTTAATACAGTAAACTATTGAATGCTGTTCTATACCATACTATAATACTGTGCTGTACACTTGCAGTAATCTCAATAACATATAAATAATATTACTGCCAAAAATCAAAAACAGCTATTTTACATGGTTTATATTTAATCTAAATACTGAAAATATTTTCACTTGTAAATAGCATCTAGCTGTTTACACTTATTTGCATTTAGTACAAATAGCCGCTGCTTTTAAAAATGATTTATATCTTACAAATACAACATGACATATTTAGATTTAGATTAATTATAACACTAAAGCTGTTTGGTAGAAGCTGTTATGTACTGTATGCGCAATCTTGAACATCACAGCTCCTCTTAATAGTTATTTAATTAATCTTATTAATTAAACATATATGTCATGTATTTTTACACTCCTAATGATGCTACAAGTCTCAAAATATTAGTTGCTTAGTGACGGCCTTATAAACACTTAGGATCTTTGCCTGACAGGCAATGTCAGGCCTCCACAAATGCGAAAATATTTGGACTAATTTTATACTATTTTCTAGGGATGTAGCGGTATCAAAATTTCACTGTACGTTAATACCTCGGTATGAATGGCACGGTACGGTATTTATTGAATAATTTACATAAAAAACAAAACTACTTAAGAGACTCAAAAAAAGTGCCAGAAGTGTTTATTAAACAGTTTACATGAACACTGAACATATCAATGGCACATTAGCCATCTATCTGTAAACTTTGAAACAGGAACTTCAATATCAATTTGCATATTCATTACGTCAGTGTGTCATGTTATCTTGCTTCTCTGTGGTCACATAATGTTATTCAATGCACCCTTATTCTCAATATAACTGTTTTTACTGATATTTTTAATG
>JAUCNO010000044.1:9771247-9789327 GCA_032353835.1 Enteromius viviparus
TTTAAATTTAATTTAATTTAATTTAATTTAATTTAATTTAATTTAATTTAATTTAATTTAATTTAATTTAATTTAATTCATTTAATTCATTTAATTTCATTTAATTTCATTTTTATTTTTATTTGTAATTTATATTTATATCTTTATTTATTTTTAATTTTTATTTTAACAGCAACTAAGAGCACTTTTCCAACAAATAGTCAATGTTTGTTTTGTTTGTTATGCAAAGTTATGCAAGTATAATAAATTAGTTTTTATAATTAAATATGTTTGTTATGATTTGTTTGTTTAGCATCTTCTGAAAAGCTGTGACTTGCTAATGTGTTCTGAGTGTTTTTTAATGGGCTGTTATAAGGTTGCTATGGTGTTATTGTTAGTGTTTTAGGAGGTTTACTGGCCCAAGTCAAAAGAGCCACCCCTAATGCCCTCTGGGTAATTTTTTGTGGCATGAATCAGTTCAGTGTACTCTGAACATCCGCGAAAAATCTGTGCCTCCTTCTGTAACCCTCTTTTAATTGCCTTAATAGAATTTATTCACCGTTTGGGCAATGAAGTACAAAAGAAGAGCCAAAAACATCCCATAAATAAAACACAATTGAATCAGCCCGTGATGGCTGTCCAGCATCTTTTCCCTTGGGTGTACATCTGCCAGATGCGGACGAATCAGCCTTCTGTCGACACATCGAGCTTGGCATCATCCACCAAAGCTAAATTACACCCTTAATGGCGCTAAGAGGCTCTTTGTTAACTCATGACTCCAGATAAACACTTATAATGGGCTGGCGGAAACCTTCTCGAAGCGTTCCAGATAGTGATTGGCAGCTATAAAGCTATGGTTTGGATGCAGTGATATGGCGCACAGATGTGTGAAAGCTTTTGTTTTGAGATTGTGGTACTGTTTTTTTATGTACTGATCAAATCCGATTTGAAGTACAACCTTCAAGTATATACGGTCCTGGAAAACGATGATGAAAGTGTATCATTTTTAGAATTATATATTTAGACTCGCCGTCTCTTGCTTTGAACCAGGTTGTTTTGAAATTTACCTGACAAGCTACTTTAGAAATGGGTGTTAGTAAGCCCAAAAGTGTGCTCCTGAGCTTTTAGATTGAAACATTTATGATCGCCCCCCCCCCTCCCCCACCCCCCAGCTTTAATTTGTTACTGCTCTTGGCTGTGCTTGTCATGTGGCTCGACTTTCTTTGTTTTGTGATTTTGTTTATAGCGCCGATAATTTTTTTTTGTTTCATCTGTTTCAAGCCCCCTCGGCTTTTTATCTTTATTTGTTTTGATAAATGTTTATATTATGACATCTGAAGTATCTTAAGCTGCCTTTTATGGCTGAAAAGTGTTTTATAAATAAAGTAATTATTAAATGTATGTATAAATGTTTTAATCTGTAACCCAGGTTTATTTTGTTTTATTTTATGTAAACATGCCATGGTGCCGTAGTTGTCAATTTTTGTTTATATCCATGGTCAGTTGGTCTTTTGGTATTTATTTATTTAGCAGTTTTGTTTAATCTTTTTTATTTATTTTGTATTTATTTTGTTAAAATGTTTTCATATCATGCCCTTCATTTGAATCATTTTGAACTTAAAAAGTGCTATATAAAAATGTTTAATTTATTTATAAATTAATTGATTTAAAACATTGTGATATGGAGAAAATAATAATAATATAAAATAAAATAATATTAATTACTATTGTAATAAAACAATGTGACATATTTCCCACTTTATTTTATTTTTTATTTTTTTTCCCGAGCAACAATTTAAGTTACTCTAAATGTTCTAAAATAACATAACTTTTGTAAAATAACTGGACTTTAGCCTGAACCATTACTAGCATTTTTCCTGACCTTTTTCCTGCGTCTGCTCTTGGCTGTTTTTGTCCTGTGGCTTAGAACCTGTTTTCCTCTGTTTTGGGGTTTTGTGTTAAGCTCTGGATGTCTGTTCCGTGTCCGCTTTTATTACCTATCTGTGTCTGAGTGTCCAGCCCGCATCGCTAACGGTTTTCACTTTGTCAGAATAGCTTAGCAAGAGTGACATAGAGATTACTGTATTAATTAAGCCCAAAACGACTGTTTTTATGGACTTGTTATGCATTTTTTAGTTACGTGTGTGTTTTACGGTCCCATTTAGAGTTGTGGAGTAACAACCTTGCTCTGAGCAAGAACAAACCCAGGGAATGTTGGGTAGGGAGTAAGGGACCTAATTACTCCACATCTTCCACTTGTTAGGCAGAGCATTTCTGGTTTTCAGGAGACTCCATGCATGGATCCAAGCCGCTTCGCATAGTAACTAGCTGAAGAAATGATCAAATATTAAGAAATTAAATGTGATAGTGTTATTGCTGACCTGTGGCGTTGACCTGTGGAATTAATAATCAAAGGCATGGCTGTCTAAGAAGTTGCTGCGGTGGTAAATCAGGAGAATGAAATATTTGTGTGATGTATTGAGAATGTATGCTCAGATATTCTTTTATTAATGTTTTGTCTTCTCTTCAGCTTTTAACCCGTGCGCCGGTAACAGAGGAAGAGGCCCGTGTTCTCACCTCTGCCTTATAAATTATAATGCTTCTGCATCTTGCTCCTGTCCACATCTCATGAAACTGTCGGCCAACAACCGAAGCTGCCAAGGTGAGCTCAGCCTGTCTGCTGGACTCTATATTAATATTAGACAAGTGAAATCCTACATATAAGTATTTGTATTTTATATATATATATATATATATATGATATAATATAATTGTATTTAAAAACAACAACAACATTAATGTTCATAAATATGTTCCTTTGTTTATTTGGTTATATATATATACACACAAATATAAACATACAGAAAAATGTGTGTGTGTGTATATATATATATATATATAAATATTTTCAAACATGTTTTTTTTCCTTAGAATAGTATAAATCTACTTTTTTTTTTACTTTTTCCAATTTCCAGTATCACCTCAAAATTCAATAGAAATAAAAATTTTAACAGTTTTTAATTAAATGACATTACATAGATTTAATTATTTAATTATTATATATTATAAAGGACTGTGTTTAGATGCTTCAAAATGAATAAACAAATATGCGTGTCAACCTTTTTGTTAAGTTATTATATTGTAATTAATTTGTTTTATTATTATATTACATTGTTATTATATATTTTTATATGAATGTGTGTGGGTGTATAAAATAAATAGCTTTTGTTTACATAATATGTGTGTGTCTGTGTGTGTACTGTGTATATTTATGTATATATAAATGTTTATATGTATATATATATTTAATACAAAAGTTACATTTATATATTAAATATATTTTTACTTCATATAAATTATATAAATAAAAATATATACATTAAAATATATTACATTTTACACAGTAAATGTTTTAAAATATATGTATTTATATTTATATGCATAATAAATACACATATATATTGTAATACAAACAAAAACTCACACACACACACACACACACACACACACACACACACATATACATACTTTTTTTTCAGACAAATATATAAATATATAGAAAATGTATTTGAATGTTCACATTTTTTAAATGAAGTTAAATAAATAGCAATGATCTCTAACATTTTTATGATCTGTTATTTGGATTCAATTGTCATATTTTTTGGCCTTTCATGTACACTGATGCTTCATAGAGGCACAAGCTGTCAATTACAATATAGATTCTTTTCATAAAAATGCGTGATGCACAATTGAATGGAGCTGATATGAAGCAGAATGTCTGATATTGAAATAATTATAGCATGTATCAGGAGACTTTCATGACCTACCTAAACTCATTACAGACTGAAATGGAGATCTCTCTTTACCGCCTGCCCCAGAGATCTCTCTGGAGGTCAAGAAAGGAGAATTTACAGTATGAGTCCTTTGAGCTTTATGTCTTTATAGCGCTGCCTTTGTAAGGACACTCAATTCCCCTTATTATATTTGTCCCTCTAACTGATTTAGGTCATTTTTTCCCTCCCAGAGATACTGGAGACAAAGAAGTAGAATTCAGTTGAGAATGAATTTTGAGTTGATTATACATTTATGCGTCTGTGAACAGGTGTGAAGAAGTTTTTGTTATACGCTCGGAGAACTGAGATTCGAGGAGTGGACATCGACAACCCGTACCTGAACGTCATCATGGCCCTCACCGTCCCAGATATCGATGACGTCTCGACGATGGAATACGATGCTGTGGAGGAGAGAATCTATTGGGCCGATGTGAAGACTCGGACGATAAAACGAGCGTTCATTAACGGAACCAGTCTCGAAACCGTCCTGTCTGGAGGTACGTTGAGGTTATAATCGTATAAAAAACGCTTTCATTTTTTTTTTTTTTTTTAGCACACTTTCATTGAGAGAACAGTTATGTGTCTTTATTAAATAATTTATTATTAATATTAAACTATACCTTATTTGCAGCTTTGTGTTCCCTATGAGCAGCTTGTTTTATAAACATGAATAAATATGCAGAAAATTAATTGGTTTTATTATATTATAGTGCATTATTTACATTATTATGTAGTTATTTTTTCCTCTTATTGTATTTCCCTGTTTTTAAACACATAAATTATATAAATGTCAAATATGTTTTATACAATATTGTATTATATACATTTTCCTTTTTATTTCTTTACTGTTTTATTTATTTATTCATTTATTTTTTGTATTATATTATATATATAATACGAAGAATATTTATAATGTTTATAACAAATATGCTTTAAATATGTATTAATGTATTATGTTGTATTATTTTGGCCTATTCCTATTTTCATTTCATTTTATTTACTTTGTGTCTGTCTTGCTTTAGCATATTTTATAAATTGTAAAAGGACATTTCCATTCTACTCTTTTCTATTCATTAAATATAATATAATTCATTATTATATAATATTATATAATTCTATAATTTCCATTTTATTTATTTATTTTTGTATTAAAAAAATATGAAGTATACTGTATAAAATATACAATTATTAACATTTGTATATTAAAATACATAGATTTAAATGTTTATAAATTTCTACTATTACTACTACTTAAGGAAATTTATGTTCTATTCTATTTTATTCTATTATCTTCTATTCTATGTTGTTCTTTAATTCTTTTCATTTTTCTTGCCTGACTTTAAACACATTTATAAATTATATAAAGAAATAAACATAAATATGATATGGTATTATATTGTATCATATTATGTTAATATGATTATTTAAAATATTAAATATGCTGTTGTATGCTGAAATATATAATCATAAGCATTGGCATATTAAAGTATATAAAATTATTTTTTTATAATTTTATACTACTACTAGTACTACGGGAAAGGGAATTTCTATTATATCCCATTTTTTTGTTCTATTTAAATCATTCTTTTGTTTTGTTAAAAAAAATATGAAAGGTGCTATGGATTAAGTTTTTACACACACACACACTCACACACACACACACACAAACACTTTGTTTTATGTGACGAAAGGCCTGGTGCTGATTGTTTATTGATAATATCTGCATTTACAGACCTGTCCAATGTCCGTGGTCTGGCTATTGACTGGCTGTCGAGAAACATGTACTGGATGAGCGCAGACAACGACGAGACCCACATAAACGTCGCCCGTCTGGACGGATCTCTCAAAACCACTGTCGTTCACGGCATGGACAAACCCAAGTGTCTCGTCCTGCATCCATCTAAAGGGTAACATAACAAGAGCCACACTACCAATTAGCCGTATCCATAAAGGAGAAATTACGGGCTGCGTGACGCTAAATATCTCTATCCTATTTATTAGTAAGTAATTGCGCACTTCCGTCAAATTGTCACCTTTTGTTACCGTCAAAGCTGCGTGTGAGAAACATCAGTTACAGAGCTAATTACAGAACAGGTCTCTGTTTATATTCAGCGTGCGCAATTAACTAAAGTTATTAGAGCCATTTTCTTAGAGCTGATTAAGACTGACAAATCGTTATAGCCATGAAAACTCTTTAACGACGCCAAACTGGTTGTCAGCCAATCAGAAATGCGAATTTATCTTACCATTGTTGGGCTGGTCAATGACAGCTCTTTAATTATGATTCCAAGCATGCAAGCTAATTAAAAAAGAAGCCAGTTCCTCGCAATTGTTTACACAAGATTTAATATAACCCAATTCTGTAATCCAGTGATGGATCTTAAGCACGGTAGAGTGCGCACGTTGTTGCAGATATCTCTGGTGATCTTTGCTCCTCGTCCCGTGTGTGTTTCTTTTCCGCCAGCTGTCTTTTCGTTTTAGCTTCTGACCTCGTCGACATTTCTGAAAGTCATCTGTCACGTAGGTTCACGAGCACCATCAAGATGTATGAGCGAGATAGAGACAGCTTTATTTGATTTTTTTGTGCTCTGTGGTGATTGTGAAGATAAAGTTCTTTTCTACCTTCCCGACCTTCACACGGGTCGCGATCCTTAAACAGAAGAGTCCCATCTTTCATCTGCGAGACTCATCTGTCTCTCTGAATGATTCTTGTTTTGTTGTGATCCACAGGAAGATGTTCTGGATGGATGGGGGCACTATAAATATGGCCAATATGGATGGCAGCAACATCAAGATTTTGCACCAGAACCAGAAGGAGCCTGTTGGTAAATTGAAGTTCCAAAAACTGCCGTAGTGGGGTGTGTGCTTAATATGGAAGCCTGTTTCTGCCACTGAATAAAAAATAAAGAAAGGTTATTGCACTTTTTTATCTCACAATTCTGACTTTATTCTAAGAATTGTGTAATATGAACTCGAGTTGTGAAATATAAACTTGCAATTCTAAGAATTTTTTTTTCTACTCTAAATTTTACTTGCAAGTTTATATCATGCAATTCTGACTTTATAAAACGCAATTCTGACTTTATACCACGCAATTCTGACTTTATATCACGCAATTCTGACTTTATACCACGCAATTCTGACTTTATATCACGCAATTCTGACTTTATATCTCACAATTCTGACTTTATATCTCGCAATTCTGACTTAATATCACGAAATTCTGACTTTATATCTCACAATTCTGACTTTATATCTCGCAATTCTGACTTTATATCTCGCAATTCTGACTTAATATCACGAAATTCTGACTTTATATCACGCAATTCTGACTTTATATTTCGCAATTCTGACTTTATATCACGCAATTCTGACTTTATATCTCGCAATTCTGACTTTATACCTCGCAATTCTGACTTTTTATTACGCAATTCTGACTTTATATCACGCAATTCTGACTTTATATTTCGCAATTCTGACTTTATACCTCGCAATTCTGACTTTATATCACGCAATTCTGACTTTTTATTACGCAATTCTGACTTTATATCACACAATTCTGACTTTTTATTACGCAATTCTGACTTTATATTTCGCAATTCTGACAAAAAAGGTCAGAATATAGAGATAAAAACTTGCAATAACCTTTCTTCCTTTTTTTTTTTTTATTCAGTGGCGGAAACGGGCTTCCGTAGCTTAAAGAGTTTTTAAAGGCACAATTTGTTTACTGATGTACTGTGATACTTTCTATTGTTCAAAATATTATTGAGATGGTTTTATGATATTTAATTTAATGTTATTTTTTTATTTTTTTGTTCTGTTCTGTTTGCTTTTCTTTGCTTCATATTTGTTTTGCTTTAGCCTGTTTTGAACCTCTTTTGCAATGCATGTTTGTGCTTCGATTTAGTCTGTTTTGTTTTGCTTTTGTTTCTGTTTTGTTCCTTTCATCTCTTTTGCTTTGTTTTAGTATGTTTTGTTTTTGTTTTTTGCTTCACTTGGCTCTGTTTTGCTTTGCCTTTGTCTGTGTTTGTTTGTTTTTTATTTTTGCTTTTAGAATAGGATAAGACGCTTAGCTTTAATGTTTGTTTAACTTTCATCTTTTTTCTTAGTTTTTAACCATTTAATAAATCTGCTGTTTCAGATAATTTAAGTAACATTTGCAAGATCACACAGCCTCATGTTTTTATTGTAATTGCATGTGAGAATAAGAACACCATTTACTCATTCCTCCTCTTTCTCAAGGCCATGTCTGTTGAAATCATTATATCTATAGTAATTTGGTCTGAGTAGTAGCCCAAGGTATTGTTAGAGCTCTGTGAGATGTTCGCAGTTCTCCCCTCGACTCATAATTAAAGCAACATTTCCCTGACACACAGTACATGTGATTATGGCCTGAGCCAAATCTTAACTAACAGTGGTTATCGTTATGATGTGAACAAGGGATTATTGCAGATGAAGGAAATAAAAAGAGAAATCAACCTTTTGAACTCTTTTTGAGCACTATTTATGATGTGCAGCAAATAAACATGCTTTGCTGTAGGGTAAGTTGCAGATTTCAAATAACCACACACGATTTGTTAGCGATGATGTGTGTTGATATTCATAAGATGAAACAATGTTCGGTTCTTTGTTATTTAAATTATCTGTGTTTAACAAAAACTGGAAGGTCAAATAATGAAGTTTGGGATAATTCTGTTTACTCTCGAGCATCCAGTTAAAGCAATACTTTACCAAAAAAATTTTAATTGCTATAATTTTTTCTCCCTCATGTCTTCCAAACCCAAACTATTTTCCAAAACCTAAAGTACACACCAATGCTATATTGATTTGTTAAAGTAATTGCATTTATATATTTATTTTCTTAGATTTGATATTATATATCAATATATTTAAATATATGAATGCATGTGTTTGTATTTGTATATATAAATAATATATAAATATTTATATATAAATATATAAATATAAATAATATATATATATATATAAATATTTAAAAATTCACCGTATACACAAATATGTTATGTAAAGAAAAGCTTTTATTTTGGATGCGATTAATCGCAATTAATCGTTTTACAGCACAAATATTAGTTTTTTACTGGATTCTTTTAATAGAAATTTCAATAGAACAACAATATGTACATATTATCAAGATATTTGCATGTATATGCATTTTTTTTTTCCAGGGCTGTCGATCGACTACTCGGCCAACAAGTTATATTGGATAAGTTCTGGAAACGGAACCATTAATAAGTGTAACCTTGATGGGAGTGGCTTGGACGTGATTGACAGCTTGAAAAAAGAGCTTCGGAAAGCCACGGCATTAGCAGTGATGGGTGAGTGAAGGCTGTTTTCATCAGCAATGATTTACTAAGGTTAATTATAACCAAGCAAATAATAGAGCTATTTAATTAGTACGGTGATAGACAGTATAAATGGTTTGTGAACAGCGGCGTATGAATGATAAGGAACAGTTTTTATGCTGAATGTGGGCCCCAGGGTTTTTGTTAAGGCTTAATTGTGGAGCTGTTTTAGTACACTGCAATTACAAATCAATTGAGAGAGATTGTTGTTTTCAAAGGCCTTGAATCGCAACACTATTCATGTTCTGACATGGGTTTTTTCTTGAACTTTGATGACTCACGACTTTTGATGTCACAGCTGTGTTTGCTGATTGTAGCAGCTCTGCGGGATAGAGGCTCAGCCAAAGACAGATATTAATTTGCGTTGTCATCTTCTGGCTTCTGACTCACGGTTGATTTCTGGTGAAAATCCTAAAGATTTCTCTTTTTTTTTGGCTACATTTACATGTATTCATTTAGCAGGTGTTTCTATGCAGAGCAAATGAGGAAAACAAAGTGATTTGTCAAAACAGAGGAAACCGTATCGACAATAAAGGTGGCAAAAAATATTCAGTTGTTAGCGACGTTTCTCATTTTCTCTGGATGAAAGTGTCTGCTAAATGAGCAGATGTAAATGTGACATGGCAATTCACAACTCATTTAACTTCTGTAAAGTGGCTTATTCTTAAGTGACCTGATTTGATTGGACCTATAGAAAAAGAAAACATCTCATTTTGGGCTGTTATAGGAATATTTCTGGATTGGTGAATCTGTGGTAAAATGTATTAAAATCTATACTGTAGTTTTATGTTGCTGTTATCACTCGCTGGCTTCTTTTTTTTGCTTTGCTTTGTGTGCGTGGGTCTGTATGTATGTTTTTGTTTTGTTTGCTTTTTTGTTTGGTTTTTCTTCTGTTTTGGTTTTTATATGTCAGCTCTTTTCGTTTGCTAGGTTTTGCTAAGTCAGTTTGCTGTTTTGTTCGCTCTGTTTTTATTTTTGTTCATTTTTTGCTGTTTTTGTTTGGCTCTTGTTCGTGTTTAGTTTAGCTGTTTTTCTATTTTTCTTCTGTTGTTGTTTGATTTCTTTGCCCATTTTGTTTTATTTTTTGCTGTTTTTTGTTTAGTTTTGCTTTTTTTTTGTTTTGTTCAGTATTTTGTTTTTCACATGTTTGTTTTGCTTACATTATATAATATGGCCTTAAACTACTATGTACTTACATTTAAATTACAGATTTGGTAGAGTGCACTTATTGTGTACATGAATGTTTTTACATTGTACTTATATTTTTAAAAATACCTTTATGTAATTACATTTATAGTTACACTGTTGACCATCTCTTACACAGTATCCCACTCTTAAACCTACCCACACCACCAAACTTGCCCCTAACTTTACCTGTATCCCACCTCAATAGCAGCAGAAGTGTTTGCAATACAATATGAACACAATATTATTTTTTGGTGCAAGTAGTTAAGGCTAATATAAAATGTGACCTATCACTCAAGAAGAAGGTTCACTGATGGATTGTGCCCAAAATATTAAATATTAAATACATTTTTATGAATGTTACGTACATAGGGTCAACTTTGATTTTGTATTGTCTGTAAAAAAAAACCTATATATATATGGACAACAAACACATCTAGGGATCGTTATATTAATAAAAGTTATAAGTATTTATTTAGAGCAGATATAGTGTTTCTAGTTCTGTGTCTTTCTCTAAAAGACTTTCTCGAAGAAACTCAATGAAGCACTTGCCCGAGTGCTTTCATCATTTCATTTCCTTTGACCCGGTACATAACTCTGTTAAGAGGGGTTCTGGGATCACCGTGCCCATTTTTCATCATTTGTTGATTGACGTTAATCTGTTTAAGAGTAAAACAGCTGCTTCAAAACCTGAGGAACAGCTAAATACATCAGATCTGTTTGAAATGTCTTACCATTAATACCAAAACATCCAGACTTCCAAGATTTTGAACCTTTATAATTGCGACAAATTATTGAGTTTTTTTTAAATATCGACAGGTATTATCTTTGAGGGAGTAATAATTCAGGTATGTGTTGGTAAATATTCTTGGGCTCTCAGTTTATTTGAAGACCAGGACAGGTCCCCTGAGAGAGTAGAGATGAGGGTTTAAACATTGTCATTGGCTTACAGTCTTCAATAAATAAATAAATAAATAAATAATTAAATGCAAATAAATAAATTCATATTCTTTGAAGACTTTTACAACTGCTCATCTGATCAGAATTTAGAGATTATAAATATTTACATCTAATTCTCACAAATAATGATTAGCTAACGTTTTTTAAACAGCATACACTATGTACACTATATATTGCATGCAATTATAGTAAACAGTTATTAACAATCATTTATACTGAATATATTTTAAATAAACCAAACCGATCCCACTTTATATTAACCCCCTGAGGTCGGCAAACGCACTCATAAGTTTTGAGGTGTCTTCTGCTGATGACACTGATAAGAACTTAAATTACACACTGAGTTTTGATCGTACAGATAAGAGCAATACATCAATCAAATCTGTGAAGGGTCTACTTTAATTTGCATACACATATAATAACAACACAACTTTGTGCATTAAGAAAATGAAGAAAACATACAGGCTGCGCAGTCTGCGTGATCTTCAACGACCACTGAGTTACTAAAATGAAACTGAAAGTCAGCAAATAATCCACAAAGAGACATGAGAGTTATATCTGTAGAAAGCTTGATGTCTACTATTACACTAAGATAGTCTAAGAAATATCTCAATCAAATCCCATACTTTTCCAAACCCCAAAGGAAGCCTGTTAGTTAATTGTCTGTATTATCTTCTTTGTGTTATCACTTCTCTAAGTGTCGGTAGTCATTGATTTGCATTTTATAAACAACCAAGGTCCACGGTCTCAGATAAAAATCATCTTTACTGTTCTACTGAAGAAAAAAAGCTTGATTTTGGATGGCCTGAGGGCGAGTAAATGAACAGGAAATGTTATTTTAGGGTGAACTCTCTCTTTAATGGCTTGTTCAGATCATTTAGTGGCGGTGAAGGTAAACGTCCCTCCTGTGTTTTCAGTTTTATTTCTCAGCGTTTGTCCCCTGGGCTTCCAGAGCACTTTTACAGAGACGGAGCATCAGACATCTCATGCAAGCGTTCTGACATTTCTGCAGTGTTTGTAGATCACAACGTAGTGTGTTTCATCTTCAGAAACAAGTGTTTCACAGTGCCATGTTTTCTGTTGTGTGTATGAAGATGGAAAGAGGTTAGCACACCAGGCTTGCTATGTATAAAACACTAGTGCACTTCTTACTGAACACATTGCAAACACTGTAATAGATGAAACCAATCAATATCTCAAAGAGAAAATATGAAGCATTCAGTCCTACCACAAAAACTCTGCATCAAGAGGATAGTTCACCCAAAACTGAACAAGTGCTGTTAATATATATATATATGTGTGTGTGTGTGTGTGTGTGTGTGTGTGTGTGTGTGTGAATACTGTATACAGACAGAACTCATATATTTGTATTACAGGTAATATTGTTGTAAATGATGTTCAGTATCTTGCACAGACTGATTGTTTCACTTCCTAAGACCTCAATAGTTCAAAGCAAAAATAAAAAAAAATCTATAAAATGATAAAATAATCAAAAATGTCTCTTGAGCAGCAACTCAACACATTCTGATTTCTGTGAGCAATAATGCTGAAAATCCAGCAATAAATTACATTTTAAACGATAAAAAACAGATCACATTTTTTACTGATTTTACTGCATGTTTGATCAAATAAATGCACATTTCTTTCGACTACATTTAATATTTATTAATATGTATTTAAATTCATGTTGCCATGACTGCAAGTGCCTCCAAGTATCATTATTTATTCACTTATTCAGGAGTCAAAGACAAAAAAAGGTGTTAAGCATAAATCAGTAAAGTGTAATGCTGCTTAAAATGTTTTCTCCAAAAAAATGTAAAACGTTTCATTTAATTGCAATTTTTTTTGTCTAACAAATAAATAAAGATTTTTTCCTGATTTACAGATGACATCCACTAAAATGCATATTTACAACAAAAATCCATGTATGACATTAAAAGACTAATTATTCTCACCCCATAGTTTCACATTTTTACAATTTCCCACTATCCTCGGTTTAGCTCATTTGTGACTAATTTAAAAACAACTATGTGACAATGTAACCAGATTTCAAGCTTTTATTCTCCAAAAACATTTTCAAATTGTAAAATTTGAAACATTAAAGTAGACACCTTACATTTAATGTGCTTTCTATTGATCCACATCATCATCTTCAGCATTATTTATTTGTTTATTTATCTTAGTTTTGTTGTTGTTATTGTAATCAACATCATATAGCCTCAATCCTGGACAGCACAGTCTGTCTTTTGGGGAGCTGGTGAACACCATTAGAGTCTGAAGTGTACGGGTCTGGTCAATAATCACCGCGAGCCGTTCTCAGGTCTGCTCTGTTTACATCCAGTCATCAGAAACACAGGCTGCTGGGTAATAAACGCTCAGACTAACACCATGGCTAATCGAATCCTCTGCAGAACCCTGTGATGGCAGATGTCATTTACTGAGGTAATGAAATGATGCTAATGGGTTCGTTTTAGGAACAGCCTTGGAAGATTATGAATATGATATTCACCAGAAGAATTGTTTTATGAAGACAATAAGAGCCGGTAAAGATCTTCGTCACTTACAGTACATGTGGCTTTCAAACCATTTCATTCTGTCACAGTGCATGGTCACTTGTTATGTGTTTAGTCCATTATTGCTGCAGTTCCTGCACTGACCACTGGAAGAAATAATTAAGAGATATTGTGGTTTATCTTGTATATCTTTATTAGTGGGTTTCCTTCAGGTAGGCTCAGTACACATTGTTAATTAAATTCTGTGCTAACGCTCAGGATGCATTACTAAATGAACATTTGGAGCTTATTTCCCATCGATCCTGTGACACTTAATTAAAACATTCTTTATCTGAACCTCTGGACGTCAGCCTACAGCAGAGAGACTCACTGCTCGTTTACATCATCCTGCGTCTAATTAGTCTGAAGGTGAGAGATCTGACTATAAGACTGTATAAATCAAGCTTATTATAGTTGAAACAAATAAAATCACATTATTAACTTTAACTTTAGTCTAGACATACTTAATAAGAAATGTTAGAATATAAAATAATAATATAAAATATGATATTATATAATAATATATTTAATATATTTAATTAAATAATTAAATGGGCAAAAATGATTTGCAATAATTTTATGATGAAAATGTACATTTGAAAATGTAAATCTTTATTTTGTTGTTTTTATGTTAAGATATTTGTTCTAGAAAATTAAACGTTAAAAAAACAATAAAATAAAATTCCCTCGCCAGTGTATGCAACATTTAATACTAGGGATGTAATGTTCATTTACATAAAAAACTAAACTAATTAAGAGGCTCAAAAACATGCCAGAAGTGTTTATTATACAGTTTACATAAACACTGAACATATCAATGGCACACACATCAGCCATCTATCTGTAAACTTTGAAACAGAAACTTTAATTTCATTAACAAAAAATGATTCAACCTGATTTAAAACCCGCTTTAGATTGCTAGATGATGTCATACATCAATTTGCATATTCATTAGGGTAGTGCCTCATGATATCTTGCTTCTCTGTGTCACATAATGTTATTCAATGCCCCCTAATTCTCAATAAAACTGTTTTCACTGATATTTTTAATGGTTTCTGTCAGAAAAACATGAAATAGTGACTGAAATGCACGCCATTATTAGGACTACTAACTCTACTTTACAAGATGTCAATCTGGATTAAGACCTTATTTATAATCGTTTATAATTATATAATTATATTTATAATTCATAATAATGAAACCAAGTACACATAAGATATAGACAATGGGTATGCTGTGATTTTGGCTCTATTTGCATGTAAAATAGAGTTAGAACCAACATAATATCTATTTTAACTGAAAGCCCTGCTCTTCTCAGCCGTTTACTGAACAGATCAGACGCAGAGAGAGGTGTCCGCGCGCTGAGAAAGCGAGCTCGAGTTCGCGCTCGCGCTGCAGTACCGGAGACTCGCTGAGGTTTGTCCAAGAAGTCTCTAGATTTGTCGCTAGATGCGTTTAGGGAAAAATGTCGCCAAGGGGGTCTGAATAGTCGCTAAATATAGTGACAAAGTCGCTAGGTTGGCAACACTGAATCTGATCTGTAGTGACAACAGACGCAAAGAATGATGGGCACGCTTGGGCTGATGGGAATTGTAGTTCCCGCTTCCTCCCGTTCGCTACATTCGCCTGAGCAAACTTTTCTCAGAAGACCTATCGCTTTATCGAGTCATGCGACCACGGTATTATCGAAAAAATTTATATTGCGGTACGACGGTATTTACAATACCATTACATCCCTACTATTTTCAGGTACCAATAAGATTATGCTTTTATCAATTACATTTTTAATGATTTATTAATAATGGGATTTTAAATCCCAATCCCAATAGATTTAATTGCAGTAATCGTCATAGTTTTTGAGAGCTGCAATTTGTATATGCATCTACTATGACTCATCATCTGAATCATTGAGGCTGTATTCCTGCTTTGAAATTCATGTGCATGAGTGAGTTTATATTTGTGTTATACATGACAAATAGCCACTTTCTCCAGTAGCAGGACCATTCAGTAATTGCTGACACAAGTACCTGTCTTTGCATGTGACCTCATGATCAATGTTCATCCTCTTGCACTGGGTGCTGCTAATTGAAGTAAATAGATTTAATTCAGAAAATTAAGTTGTCCTGGCAATCGCCATGTAGATATCACTGGAATTTGTTCAGGTAACGTTTTATTGATAAATCTCAGATATTTGGGTGAAGGGGTGGGGATGGGTTTGGAAAATGACAGACACAAACCACAGAAAGTGTGACCAACAACTGGTTTGTGTTCCCCACTCCGGCCCGCAAATGCGGATGGTGAAAGCCCATTGGGTCTGACAGGGCTCTGCTGGTGGGGTCATGCTATGACCCTCACAAATAGCCTAAAGGATTTTCTATCCTGAACTAAAGGCTTTGTGTCCCTAAGGATTTTTAGTGTTTATGTGAAACAACTACTAGGCAAGAGCGCCATGTCTGCTGTAAGAGAGATGAACACTTTATTCGGGGTCTCAAATGGCTGACTCAATCAGTGAACATGTTGCCATCTTACTCAGCTTTTTTTGAACTGCTAGGACTACAGTATGCTGTGACAGAAATGAATTGATACTGTAGCTAGTTGTCAATACATAGAATCATCTATTATTTGGTTATTGGGTATTTCTCTGGAAATGTTTTTAAAATATGAATTATTTTTGTTTGTTAAAACATAATCTACCTCTGTTCCTACTGTCAGTGAGATTTCCTTTTTTTTAACCGACTTTTTTACCCTTTGCTTGTTTAATATTGTGACTGTATTTGTAAAATATGTTGTTTTAGACACAACATTAACAAACAGTTAGATTTAAAAAATAACAGTACAGTTACAATATTGGTGTTTTTATTTCATACTGTATATGTTTTGAAATAGGCACATCCCATAGCAACTACCCAGAACACTCTAGTAGCCACATAGCAACGAGATCCTATCCTGTGGGAATGCAGTTGTTCCCTGTCATTATGTATAGTGTCCGTGTAGTGTCACGGATGTTGGGTGTTTTTTGTGCAGATCTGCTCATTTCCGAGACTCACAACTCCATTGCTGTCAACAGGTTAACAGCACAAACCAGCATGCCTCTGCTGGCATTTTATTCATCTTTCATCTTTATATGGAATTATTTAATTCACTGACAACAAACAGCCACTTCAAAGCAAAGGTTGAACCCACCAAGACTTACCTGTTTCATCTCTGTGTGAGGAGAGCACTCTCAAAATAGTTACATCAGCTTCAAAAATAGCACTGTATTGTTGAATTTATTCATTGCGCTAAAAGTATGTTCAGTCTTTGTCTCTTTGAGTGCATAATTTGATCAGGGAATAGAGGAAAACGATTCTCATATACAAGATGTTATCATTAAGAAGTTTCATAAATGCATATGATTCTTAATAAAGACTCGTTGATGAACTGATCGTAATGAAGCTGAGAGACCGTAACTGTTTCATTGGTGTTGAGAGCCGCTACAGTTATCCATCCAGCAAGCCATTTTTAGTTCAGATCTGGTATTATTGGCTACATAATGAGTGAAGTTGATGAGATTTAGTGTAATCGGTCTCCATCTCAGCCAGTGAAAGCGAAATTACAATTTTTTGGTCTGTGATTGAATTAATTGGCTCTTAATCTCATGCGGTCGTTAAATACTTACACCATTAGACCTTGGTTAAATGTGTTTTAAGCGGTCTGGCCTGTTTCCAACAAGCTCAGATGGTACACGTCCCTCGATGACATAAAAGAAATATTCACAATGTTTTATGTGCAATATTGTGTTTAATGCACTCACCACTACAGTCCATTTTGTTTGCATGTGCTTTCCAATATTGGAAGGCAACCATTCGTTTAATATGCTAAACTCACATCTGATCCTGTTCTACGCCCAGCTGTCCTCATTTACATACTGTATGCAGCCATTTGTTTCTGTGTAATTTGTATGTCTGTGCACTGGGTGATCTGTTCATATGTTCGTAACAGGATCAAGTTTAAGACGGTGTGTTTTGCCTTTGGCAGGATTGCATAAAAGGAAATGAGCGTGTGGATTATTATTGAGGGGATGGACTGCAAGATCTGTACCTCAGTCCACTAGAGGGAGCACGCAGCTATGATCACTTTTTCATGATAAGTGAATGTGTATGAAAAGCATGTGTAGTAACAGTTAACAAAAAACATCTGGGATATGCCCATGGAGCTATGGAAGGGGG
>JAUCNO010000044.1:9792109-9803080 GCA_032353835.1 Enteromius viviparus
AATAGTTGGCAACACTGATGCTGTTAGGCAGTAGCACCCCCTATAACTGTTCTGCCTCGCAGAGGAGATAATTTGTGATAATTTTTACAAAAAAATTTCAGTTTCTAATAATACAACTTTCTATGAAAGCATTATGAAGAATCACAGTTCCAAACAGCTGTTTTCAACATGGATCATAATAATTGCAAATAATAATACATTTCTGAAGGATCATGTCTGTGTTAATGATGCTGAAAATTCAGCTTTACTATTAAGGGACTAAATACAATTTTAAATACAATTAAATACAGTTAAATTATTTCTAATATTACTATATTTTGATTTAAATGCAGCCATTTTTATGCAATCATGCATTCCATATACAGTATATAGCCTTTAATTACCACAGATCTGTTTTCCCTTGAGCGTCATTCATGAATCTGATGCCTTGCATCGTAAAACTGGCATTCGTATGGCTGTGCCTGGGGGCCATTAACTGGTGCTGAGTTCTTGCAGAACACAGGTTCATTAGTAGCAGTGTGTGGCGTGTGCTTCCTCGGGTGCTGACCGCTGTCATTAGCACCAGAGAGCCGCGTGGCTCATTTACTGGGGACGCAGAGCACAGCTGGGTCCTGAAAAGCCAACACCTGGTGTATAAGAAGGACTAATGGGCGGCTTTAGCCCAGTCTGCCCGCTCAAGGACACTTATACCTTCCCCCCATTAAAGCTTTGTTTCTTCTTCAATTGAGTCTTTGAGATATTTTTAGCATAGTTTAGCGATTGACTTTTAAAGAATGAGTGCTTTGTCTATCGTTCTCATTCTCTTAGTTCTAGAAATAGTAAAACTGTATAAAGTTTAATTTGTTTTTTTTAAATCTGGACATTCAAATCATCATGTAGCATTCAAAACGCCTTGGTGCTAAGGGGAAGTAGGCGACAGTCATCTCAGCCAACCGGATGATGGATGCTTCCTCGTTTGTTTAGTGGGCAACACCACCCCCCCAGCCCCCTTCTTGACAAAATGGGCCTCAAAAGTACCCAGAGGACAAAAGAGCTGTTTGCTGAGACTCATTAATGAGGAAAGGGGACATGTGTGGCTCTCTCATGTTTATGGGTTTTAAACAAATAAAAAGGAAACATAAAATAAAATACAATTACAAGTTGAATTGCAGAAAGGTGGAGTGTAAATGGGTTTTTTAAGTGAATTGACTGTCTGTGATGTGAGTGCTAGTCATAAAACATATGGATCAGCCAAGAACTAATGAATAATGAACCAGTCTGGAAATGAGATTTTGTGCCCCTGTTATAATAATATATATATATATACATATATATTGCTGAATGATGTGCATTTTTGCATTTTTAGTGGTTAAAGTGCTACTTTTTGTGCCTTGGCAAACAAACAGTATGAATGCGCAACTCTATAGAGCTCTGTTTGGCTACTAGCGTCATTTAGCATTTCTCACTTTACACTTACACAAAGAAATCCCTGATCTGTTGTACCAATCTACAGCGAGAGGACTGTGTGTGTTGTTTGAGTGCCAGGCTGTGGATGGATTGAAGAGAGTTTAGAGGGCGTGAGAGGGAGCAGAATGATTCGTCTGCATGCAGGGGCTGCAGGATCACGCATAATGACGAGCATCCCAAACACACACACACACACATACACACACACACATAGGGGTTTACTGATATTCTCTGGAGAAGTGAGCGCCTACAGGGTTTGGTAATTACTAGTCATGCTACCTTGAAATGGATTGCTTGAATGTGCTATCGTGCTTAAATACAGCTCTTTCAGGGCATTCAATTTCTGTGACACTGTGGTCACATCTCATTTGTTTCTCTGCATATTCAGGTTTAGAGTCAGCTCATGCATAATATTTTGCTTTTAATTTCATTGTTTTTTTTGTTTTGTTTTTTCCTTTTAACGGTGTATAACTTTACCAATAATGTTTTTGAACTTTGTGTGTTTCGGTTAACATTTATACTTCGTTTACTTTTTTCATTTACACTTTTAGGGATATTTAAATTTTTGCAGTTCTTTTAAATTGCCCTGTAGTGTGATAAATATGTAAATGTAGAAATATTAATTATAATAAGTATAATAAATATTATATATATTGGATACAATTTATTTTTAAGGAAATTTATATATTTTATTCTAGATTTGGCATTTCTTTACTATTTTTAATTATCTGTCTTTTCTGCAGTTTATTTAAAAATCCATTTATTGTGACAAATGTTTTTTATATTTTCAAAAATGTACAAAAAAGTTGTTTTAATTTAATTATTACGGTATTATTTAATTATTGTTTAAAGTATTGTTTGATATCTTTGACAACAAGGTCAGGTCTCAATTAATATTAAAAGCAAACAAACTAAAAAACTGTTTCCTGAAAGTTGATTTCACATCAACTCCTCATTTTATTTGGCATTTAATGCAATTTAACTTAAAATGCAATGAAAACAAATCTGTGCCCTCACTGACTTACTTGGCCACACCCACTCTCCCACTCTCAGCCAATCAACTTCATCTTAAGGCTTCCATGTAGCATTTTAATCGCTAGTGATTCCGTATCCCAGCAACGGGCATCAGCATATCAGAGTGGGGTTGTAAATCAGCCAGCTTGTGTTTGGTGAGCGTCGGTCCCTGCTGATCACCATGTGCTTTTCCTGATAAGCACTGCTCAGCACACACATGGCTGGCAAAGGGAGTGCACCATCAGATAAAGCATAATTAATACGGACCAGGCGGGGTGGGGGTGCCTAGGGGGCTTTGTGGTTGCGGAGAAGCACACTGGAGCTGACTCCGTCATCAGCACTGACAGACAATGGAAGCAGCTGTAATTCAAAGCTGAGTGTTTCCTTTTTTTTATTCTTTTTGGACAGTTTTGGGCCTGCTGGATTGGTGCTAGGATATGTTTCTCACACACTTTGTGACATCCCTGAAGCGGCGAAGAGTTAGGCACATGGTGTGTGTATGTGTGTGTGACATCTTCATTGAGGGTGTGAGAGACATCACAAAGGGTGTTACTATTCATGCTTGAAGGATTTACAGCCGCCGCTGAGGCCCTGTGGTACGTCGATCTACGGGACGCTTGGTATAGTTACCGTCACTCAAACACCTCTGAGTCAGGTGTGATGGTGCAACCACGTGGATCTCCGCTGTTTTATGCAGGTTAGCAGGGATGCTAAGTCACTAAACTCATCAGTTCTTGCTCAGGAAAATGTTGAAGCTCAAGACTTTCTGTTTGGATTACTGGCAGTTTCTTTGCTTGCAGCCTCTCAATGGCTTTTATAAAAGGTAAGAGGGCTTTGTTCAATATTGGCGTCTGTGTTGCTTTTATATAAATTTGACTTTACAAGTATATCAACGTATGATAACGTGCTTCTCTTTGGCACATTATGAGCAATTAATTTCAAATTAAAATGCTTTTATTGTTGGAGCAGAGGCATTGTCTGAATGCAGTGTATTGTTCTCTTTCAGTAACAGTTTTGAGATCAGCTTTATAGGCTGTTATTCAGTCAGTAAAGAGCCTTGACTGACCTCAGTTCAGTGTGTCTTTGTGCTATTGTGAGTTGAGGGCTGTAAAGCTGAGGTTACAGCGAGGCTGATTTAACTCTAGCTCTATTGTGCTTCTGTGACCTGACAAGCGTTTCCATCACAGATCTGATCCTCTATTGTGGGGCATGGTACCCGGTGGGCCCCAGGGCTTCGTCCAGTGATGGGTCACGTGTGTGTTCTGTTTCTGTCATTGCTTAAGGATAGTCTTCCTCCTTTTATTAGGAGAACTTTAAGCTTTAGTTTTAACTTGACATCAAATTTTAAACCGTGGCAGCAGTGCAAGATACAATATTTAATAGTAAAAATGTACTTAATTCTCGTATTATTACACCTGCTGATTTTATGACCTAATAATTGAGAACATGAAATATTCATTTAAAATATATTCAATCAAAAAATGGTGATTGTTTGATTTTAAATACATTATGTAATGTTACTGTTTGTTTTTAATTTTATATATTGTGTTATTTTTATTTAGTAGTTGGATATTAATAGTTTTACTTTTATTTTAGTACTTTTGATCATTACTGTATATATAAGAAATAATTGACGATGGACCATTGAATTATTACAAAATAATGCGTTTCAGTCCTTGTCTATTTTGCTAATTCTAAAATGTCAGAGACTTGAGCCGTTGATTACAGACTAAATCAGTTATGAAGTTATTAGAGGAATAGAGAAAGAGAGAACAAGTGTGTGTTTGGCAGCAATGTCTCAACTAATAGTGCAAATATAAGTTTATCTGCTTCAAGAATAGCTATTAATGATAAAATCATCAGAGCAGTGCTGACATGTTTCTGTGCACGTAAATGCTTTGTGTACATAAATGGATTTATTCTGTACATAATTATTATCTTGGTTGGTGTCGTCAGTTTAATTTGTTATGCTGTTGTAAGCTTGAAGGACCTTTGAAATAATAATAATTTGGTAAATAAATCATTTGGTGAATAGATTTGGACATCCAATGTGTTCAAGACCTGCCTGAAACTACTTTTGCTGTACTTTACCCTGAAAATAATTGCAACTTTAAAACATTGATTAACCAATCAGATTCAAGCACTGAATGGCGCTATTTTATATCATAAATGTGTGCTATCACTGATGAGGAAGCTGTCATGACTACGTTGTTCCTGTGACCACCATTTAAAAAAAAGCAGCACGGTGGTGTTTGTGCTTAACCTTTGCTGACTAAAGAATCCGGACATCTCTGACTCGAGCAGCGACTCAGGAAATCCCCTGTCAACTGTTCGTGCTGACCTTCTCGCCTAACCGTGTCCTTCAATTGACTTCTGTAATCAGTGGAAACTGCGTGGTTCACACAACGTGGCTTTTGTGCGCAGTGCAATGCTGTCAATCTAACGCAGTGTACAGTGTCACTTGTGACCTTCAACCTCACATTTAAAAACAAAACTGAAGAAACAAAAGAAAAAAATCTCTCTTTATTATTTTTAGCACACCATGTGTTGATACAGAATTATGCAGGATTATACCAGTTTGTTCTTCATTGATTTCTACAGGCTTCAGTTCTTCTTAAGTTCTGAATCTACTTCAGCAGCTACATCCACTGTATGCATATGATCTAGAAACATATTCTGTGCTGGTTCAAACTATTGTAGATTACCACAAGTGAAGAGAAAAACACAGCATCCCTTCCAAATGCAAATTAGCAGAGCAGGTGATTAATATTCACCTCAGCTGTGGAGGTGGGCGTAAACGTGCCAGGCTAGACTGTTTTCTGAAGTCTGGACCTTGATGGGGAAAAAATAGAGGTATTTTTCCCCTGCTGTGGTCATTGCTGAAAACAGACTCACCTTTTATGGAGATTTTGATTGTAACTGTGGTTCTTTTCTGTTCATTCTCAATCGTGTATTTCATTTGTGTAAATAGGAGGGAACTGTATGTTCCCATTGCTTAACCAGCGAAAAATGATGCTAGCAGTGCCAAGGTCAAAACAGATTTCCAATAGACACATACTGTTAAAAATGTGTGTCTTGAAAGAATATGTAAAACTGATGGGTGAATAGTTAAAATGTATTGGAAAATATAAAAATAAATATTTTAAATATTCATAGACTTTTTATCTTTAGTGTTGGCATTTTTTATTTTATTTATTTTCTTTTTTGGGTAGTTGATTTAGACATTGTGTAAGCAGTCCTTTAGTCTGTGCCAGTGTTTAGGATTATCATGATGATGATAAATGCCTTGAAATGACATAACTAAGTCTCAGGTTAGGATAATATGAAAGAGGTAATGTACAGTATCATCTTAAAGTGGTTTCATTGCATTAATAACAGTGTAACTGTACATTATCCTGCATATTATGTGCCTACTTACCAAATAAATATTGATTTGTCTTTTAATTATTTTAGTATGTCAGATAGAGACTACATAGTGAGGTATTAAACTTGCACATCCACATCATAAATAAAGCAAGGTCATAAATTCATCCTCATAATGTGTTCCGCACTTCTGTTGAGATTATTAGCCAGTATTAAACTGTCAGCTTTAACAGCGATACAGCAGCCCCCACTTTATGACGGAGCTGGTTTGTGTGTTCTGTGCCTTGAATTGCAATGCTTTTGTCCAGAATGCATTTTGTCCAGTCTTTCGCTGCCAAGAAGCTGGAGGCTACAGAGAAATATATGAGTGCCAGTGTGTACAGTATGTTTGTTTCTTTCTGTCCAGACGTGTGTGAATGTGTTTGACAGTAATTAGAGAAAGGGAGGATGTTTTTTGGAGGATGTGGCAGTCTTCGGGGAAGTATTCTGATGTCAGTAACAGAAACAACAAAACAAGGCCGCTTTAGAAAGGTGCTGGTAATTATTCTTATGCTTTTGAAAGGGTTTCTGTTTTCAGCTGCATGTGAAATGTCAGGAAAGTTGAGCCGGCATGGAAAGCAAACAGATTAAAATTTTTCATTTGTGAATTTGCTTTTATGATATTTAGCTGTGTATTTCCTAAGGAAAAACGAACACCAGGCTTACTGTGGTGCGAACCAAAGCTTATAACTTTAATCTTTGAAATGTAAGCAAAATGCAATAAATTGATTAAAAGTGACAGTAAAGACATTCATGATGTTACAAATGATTTTTGTTTCCTGAAAAAATAAGCACTTTTTTGGGGGATAGTTTTCCTTATACGTTTTGAGTTGGCTTCACAACATAAACAGTAGAATGTTTTAATATTCACCTTCCCTTTAAATTACAGTGGACAGTTGGTTTCATAACCAGTGAGGAACCAAAAACAAAGTCATCATATAAATATCAACCATACTTTATGTTCCACTTATTCATATTTGCGAAACTTTAAGCCAAGCTAAAGTTTATTTTAAAAGACTCCTAGTTTGATTTCCATGTTTCCGTACAGTTTTTCTTCTTCATGGCTTTTCCTCACATGCTCTCCCATGTGTATTCCAGTGTTGGTGCGCAAGGCTTTAAGTTACAGTTTTTGAGAGTAATCCATTTCCATAAAGCGTGCCAAGCCTTTACTCCAATGACAGGCTTTGATTATGATCTCATAGCCTCCTCCAGCACTGTTCTTCAGAACAAATCTTGCCTCCCTCAGCTCAACGGCATCAGCGTTTTTACATTCAGATTCCATTACGACACTCATTTAATGTTATTGAAACCAACTAACTACATCCACAAGTCATATTAGAGTGTATAAACATTGCTCAGACCCACCTAGGCCTCCTTAGGGAGACGTGTCACACGTGGCGTAATTGTTGGCCGAGCAGGCCTGTCTTTCCCTTTTGACACAGATTGAGATTTAACAACCTCCGAACTGCGAGCAGCTGACAGTACACCTGCTTGAAGAGAACGAGTACATCCGGATGCGTCTCTGATGTGCATACATAGCATGCTCCGTTCCTTGGCAAACATGGGAGTCTCTGATTGCTGCTAGACGACTTCTCCCAGAGGGGAAGGTTTGGGAATGGCTGCATAAACAAAGCTAAAGATGCCTATACTTCAGAAGCAGCAACAACTGCTGTAACTTGAACTGGAGGGGGGGTTGAATGAATTAGTGAAATTTTTTTTTCCCCCACTTGTGAGCACTTCGAGCGTAGCACTCCGTTTGTGGTTGAAAGAAGGGAAAGAGGAAGGAGCGGCTAGTCTGGATGATTGGTGTTCAGTTGAGTCAAGCAGCACATGCTGAGCTCCACTGTATTTTCTTCTCCTCCTATTTGGATCTACACCACCTTGTTTTGAAGACCTTCATCTAGCAGCCTGGCAGGAAATGCCCTCATGTTGAATCTGATGTGGAAATACTGCATCTCAGTGCGGACAATAAGGTAGGAGATGCTTTAAATCAGGTAAAAATAAGTTTTTGAGGTTTAATAGAGAAACACCTGTTCTGTCCATTCACACGTGATGGTTTGATACTGTCAGACTGAGATGTGGTCACATTTTTTTATAGATACTGATGGTCTTTTATGTGAAATGCCCAAGTTATTATTTCAACATTATTTTCATTGCAATAAACTTTTATCGGGCCGGTTTCCCAGTTAGGAGTTAGATTAAGCCAGGACTAGACCTTTGCTAATTTAGGACATTTAAGAATTTTTAGAAACATGTCTCACAAAAATGCATTATCTGTGAACATTTTAAGATCAAACAATGGCAATAATGTATTTTAAGATATCTCAGTGCAAGCTTTTCCCAGTTTAGACTTTAATCTAGGACTAGTCTTAAACCCTGTTCGGGAAACTGCTGTGCGCAGCAAATATTAAAGAAAGCTTTAATTTCTGAATGTGAATTATGATGAAGTGGATTAATCCATGAGTAGGTATGCATTAAAATATTAAAAACAGGACTTAATCTCTTATAGTTTCTCGACGGTTGTAAAATAACACTGCTGTAAATTAATATTTGTAACATTTAATAAAAAATACAATAGGTATTCTCACCAGCTTCCTTGTCACTATTGCGCTACATTTATATATAATATCAGTTTAAAACACACACAACTGGCCTTTTCCAGTTCTTTACCTTGATATGTTTAGAATTTCATTAGTGCCTTTGTGTGTGTATTTATTGCATTTGATTAAGTATGTGCAAAGTAACTGCTTGAATATCTGAATATTGAAATATCTGCTCTGTGATTATACTATAAACCATGTGAATGTGTGTTGTGTCTGTTTATTTATGCAGGAGGCAGTGCAGTGTGTAATGGAGATGGATCAGCCCTCTATGCTGTTTGTGTTTGTTCGCATGGGTCTGGAGTGCACACTGGAGCGCAGCCAGAAAGCCAGAGAGCACATGGGACTGCTGTACTATCAGCTTATTCAGAAGGGCATCATACCCCATTGCCAACTCTACAAAGGGTGAGCATGCACAAACACACATTTCACGTAAATATATTTATTACTACTTTATATACTATGGTAGTAAAGCGCTGTGGTTTGTCCACCGTCTCGTCGCTCTGTAGGTTTTCGGAGATGCTGGAGCAGGCTGATGATATGGCCATAGATGTTCCCTTCATTTGGCTTTACCTTGCTGAGCTGCTCAGTCCTTTGTTGAGAGAGGGAGGAATCAGTATGAAAGAGCTGTTCAGGTCAGGATTCCATTGGTCATGACAAACACTGAAAAAGAAAGGGCTTATGAGTTCTGTTTGATGCTTTTGTGTAATTTGTGATTAAAAGGACATTCCACCCCTAAAACCCTATTACACATGTCCTTGATTAATAAATGGATGTTCTTTTGAGGTGGAATCTCCTTTTAAAGGATGATTTAAGAAATGCATGTACTGTTAACGCTCCAGCAAGAGGTCAAGATATTATTTACATTATAAAACATAGCTTCGCCACTGAATCTCATTATATTTCTCTATCTCTTTCTCACACGCTATTTACTTTATTAAAATAAATGAAGTGTTTAAAGCAGGCAGAATGGTAGATCTAACAAGCCGTGACGAGCCAACATCAGTGACTGACCACTTTAATTTATAAATGCTGGAGAATACCACGCTAGGTGTGCATTAAAATATTCAAAACAATATTAGTGTTAGTATTAGTGGTTGTAAAATAATACTACTTTAAAATTATATTTTTTAAATATCTAATCTTAAAAGCACAATTGGCAACCTTGTCACTTTCACCCTACATGAACGTTCTACCATATTTTATGTTAAAAAACATATGAGCATAAAACTTTCATAGACAGGAATATATTATCGAAGGGTGGGCTCCATCTAAAGCAGTCAGAAACTTTGCAGTTGTGTCCATTTTTAATAGTCGATATTTATATTGTATTGTGATTTGAGACTGGTATTCTGAATAAGCTGGACTACAGAATTCAGTGCTATGTAATAAAATAAAAACTCGGCTCATCTTTTTGGAAACATCTCATTGTGTTGGGTCTATGACTTCTGGGGCTTTAACAGTTTGGCAGTGCACAGTAGTTGCAGTCATTCCAGGTCCTTGCAGGCTTCAGCTGTCATAGTGATTCAGTTTAGCATCTAATGGAGATTTGTTTTGTTTCTGCAGCGAGTTAAGTAAACCGCTACTCCCTGTGGGAAGAGCTGCCATCTTATTTTCTGAAATACTGCACCTACTATGCAAACAAATGGTAAGCTTAACTTTTGTTGACATGGTGTTTAGAGCATCGAGTTCATCTTTATCTAGTTGTCATCTGAGGTTTAGTGCTCCTGCATGATGCTTTTCATGCATAGACACCTCTGTGACAGTAACAATATTCAGTAAAGTGTGTTTACATGCATCTGGTTGTGCTACAGAGCCATAGGAAAGTTGGAGATGTGTGGAGAGAGTCTGGGCTGAACTGGGCTGACTTCCTGCCAGAGGGAGAAAATCTTCCTGCCTTCATCTCGCAACAGGTGAGAATGTAACCTGAACACCCGACCCAGATACACATTTGCACTAGACATAGCAACATTTATAAATAAAGTACATTTTTTATGACAGTAGATCAGTGTTTTCAAATTTGACTTATTTTAGTTCATTACTTTGTTTAAATGTTTATACTAATGCACATAATAATTAAACAAGACAGTTTTGCTGTTTTTTTTAACATTATTGTTTTATTGGTGCTGTTCTTGATGCTTTTGTGTTAGAATATAAACTTAAATATACAGTACTGTTCAAATGTTTGGCAGCAGTAAGATTTCCTTTTAAGCAATGTATACTTTATTCAGCAAGGTGAATAAGCTACCAAGATGTATATTTCAAATAAATCCTGATCTTTTAAACTTTCTATTAATCACATAGTGGGGGGAAATCACTGTTTTTACAAAGATATTAAGAAACACACGTTTTTAACATTCCTTCTCAAAAATCTTTTCTTATCAAATCGGCTTCTTATTTTGAATGATGTGACACTGAAGACACTGAAAACACATACAGGAATAAATAGATATATATATATATATAGAGAGAGAGAGAGAGATATATATATATATATATATATAGAGAG
>JAUCNO010000044.1:9803180-9828121 GCA_032353835.1 Enteromius viviparus
ATTTGGACCTTGAACTGTCATGTGGACGTTTGGGTCCCAATAGATTCCATTATATGGGGGAAAATCTTGGAATGTTTACGTCAAAAACATTCATTTCTTTTCGACTAGAGAAAGAAAAACATGGACATCTTGGATGACATAGGGGTGAGTAAATTATCAGCAAAACTTTTTTTGAAAGTGAACTTCTCCTTTAACAAACTTTAATTGTGTGGAAGTAGTGCTAAAGTCCAACTAAATATAGAAGTATATTTGATTGTGCTTAAATTGAACTATTGCACGTCTACTTCAGGTAAACTTTAAATATCTTTCATTTAAAGACTATATTATTTAAAGATTATACTTTTTTCATTAATTGTGTCATTAAATCATATTTTAAATCATTGTGCACCATTAGCACGCAAAATAAACATTCATTATAATTTGTATATCAGTAAGTCTCGAGTAATATTTCAGTAAATGAGTAATAGATTTAAACTCTACATAGTATGAAACAAATGTATTAGTGGGTCATGTATTCTCACATGTTGACCTATTCCATATAAATATAAAATGTAGGCCCCTGATTTGAATTTTTTAGTGTTGTGAGTGTAAATCATTGTATTATATAAACAATGATATCATATAACCATATTTCTTATACAGTACTAGTATTTACCTATTCTGTTTTTCTTTTACATCCTTACAAGTAGCTGAATGTATAGCAGCACTGCTGGAATTCATCACACTGGCTTAACTTTATTGTAAGTGAAGCTGAATAATACTTCCACCTTGTGGCCATTTGTGGTACATTGAAAGAATAGTTCTCCCAAAAATGAAAAGTCTGTCATTATTTACTCACCCTCAAGTAGTTACAATCCTGTATGAATTTTTCTGCTGAACTTAAATTAAGATATTTTGAAAAAATTTAGTAACCAGACTGTTTTGGGTCATCATATTTAGTATTTTTATTCTCTACTATGGAAGTCAATGGTGACCCAACACAGCCTGGTTATAAACTTTCTTCAAAATATCTTCCTTTGTGTTCGGCAGAATATAGAAATTCATACAGGTTAGGAAGTAATTTAGGGTGAGTAAATGATGACATTCATTTTTGGGTGAGCTATCCCTTTAAGTATGGTTGCTGAAATATTGTGAATAATCACTGCTTGTGCTAAATGTGTACATCCAGACCTGAGTTCACCAGGTTCATGAACTGCACAGCATTCACTCTGTCATCCTGGAAAGTGAAAAACATGAAGACATATTTAGAGATGTTTCCTTTCATCAGATGCCCACAAATCTTTTCCACTCTCAAATGTGACGTACCGATCCAGCCTTTTCATCAAACCACTTCTGCACTCTAAACTGATCCTCAGATAAGACCGGCTTTGACATCAGCATCTGTGGAAAGACACATACAGAGAGCAACATAAACGTTTAATTTTATCATGTGTACATGCACACAGAGCAGTTCTCAGTTCAGTCAGTAAGATGTCGTACCGCAGAGTAGTTGTTGCTGCAGGGGAAATCCTTGAACCTGTAAAGCAGATATGAAAATATTTTATGGTTAACCGCTGAACAGACATACTGCAAACAGCACTGTGCCACAATCACAATGGAGAACTGACAGAAATGAGATGACTTTCATTCTTTATACCCCTGTATGTTGCCGGTTTTGGTGTAAACACGGAGGAAGAACTCCCCCTGCTGGTTGGGCCTGTAGGTGGAGGCTAGGATGACATAACTGCCAGGCTCTAGGTGCACCTTCCGCCACACGCTCCTAATGCTACGGTACTTTCCAGAGCGAGCGACTGGACTGTTGTTGGAGAAGAATTGCTGGTCCAGAGTTTCTGGTTTGTCCTGCAACTAAACATAGAGAAGCAGACATTTTTCCAGTCTTATTTTTATTATTTTTTTTATCAATTATTATATAAACTTTATGGGACGGTTTCCCGAATAGGAGATAGATTAAGCTAGGACTAGACCTCTGCTAATTTAGGACCGTTAAGAACTTTTAGAAACATGTCTTACAAAAATGCATTATCTGTGAGCATTTTAGGACCAAACAATGACAATAATGTATTTTAAGATATCTCAATGCAAGCTTTTTCCAGTTTAGACAGCTCTTAACATTTATTTTAATCTAGGACTAGTCTTAAACCCTGTTCGGAAAACTGCCCCATAGTGTTTTTTTTTATGCAACGAAAGTACTTATGCGGATTTGCTTGGGAAAATGTACATCTGAAGTACAGCTATTTGTTTTAAGTGTTGAAATCGCATGCTTCTTTTTGTTCTGTTATTTTGTTTTGGTTAGTACAGTCATTTCATTAATAGCTCAGCTTGGCTAAAATTAGTGACTAAAGGCCACTTCATTCACCACAGCAGCCAACCAGTTTTCCAGAGCTCTGTAATTTACTCCCTAGCATTTGGTGAGCCACAGACTCAACTGAATCTTCTGAATCATCCTTTGCTTTACAGTTGTTTTGTAGTAGAGGTGTAAAGGCGTTTTTTGTCCCCTTTTCCGTAGACACACACACATTTAGATCTGTTTGAGACATTTACTATTCCCTCGATATCCACAAACACACAGATCTCTCTCTGACTCGGTTGGCTTCTTGCGGTTCTTCCCAACATGGTCTATATATGTATACTCCTGTGTTCACGTAATGTACTTCCCAACCAGACTGAAATGAAAGCCACTATTTAATCAGAATCTCTGATTTAGCTCACAAATGAACAATTCTTAGCTGCCAGTTCATCAGAAACAAACAGCATTTTAACTTAAGCTATAGTTTCCTGTGGCGATAAATGAAACATTAGACGTGTCCATATTCATATGTCCAATTCTATGTATTTATTTTTATTTCATTCATTTAATTAACTTTGATTTTGGCTCTCTGTAAATGCTTTAAATTGTCCCGAGCCGTGTTTCAGACAGATTCAAACCAATACAATTATTTTGAGCTGTTAATTAAAAGAAAGGCTCATAAGAGGCATTCGTAATTGTTTGTCAATCTGAATGGGCTTCCACTTGGGCATGTTTAAAAAGCACAAACATGATTGAGATTAAAAAGCTGATGACAGAGACTGATTTTTTTACTAAACATTGTGACTTTGTAAATTAAGTATGTCTTTGAATTATTTGCTTTTGCATTACCCAACACCATCATTAGACTTTGTCCCAAATGGGGGGACACTGTAGCTAGAAAACATTTTTTGGCAGAGATATTAATGAAGACATGGTAAACCAGCGTTTTGGGGGGGGATTTGATTATAGCGTTCCTGTTAGCCAGAGCTCCATGAGCTCCACTTTCAGACTGTCATTGTGGTGTCTCATAGCAGAGTTCTCAGGTTCTTCTGCCTTTCATTTCCGGCTTGTTCATAGCTGCCTTTCTTGCTGTCATCTTTAGTATGAGTTCACTCTCTAGATCTCATTTCACAAGGAAAAATTGTCTCCTCATCGGCCTTCAGGGCACAAACCCAGGACAAGGCCCTCCCAAGAATGCAATGTCTTGTTTTTTTTATACTATCTGGAATGATTTTAGAATCATAAGGAACCCCCTGTGATGTTTTATCAAGGGTAAAGGAAATTGCTTTTTGGAAGATTTTTAGGCTGTTTTAAAATAAAGGTCTTGTGAAACCGTAGATGTCCGGCAACATGATCCAGTGGTTTAAACTAGCACACCGTGCAAGCACAGGCTATTATTAATTTACTCTGTGCGGCTTGCATTTGTGTCTGAGGGTGCATGCCTTATCCTGTCTTTCTTTCTCAAACCTCGTGCAGAAATGGAGAAGTAGTCTTTTTTGTGTCGTAGTCTCATCTCTTAGTTATGCAGTGTTTCCTATGGGTTGTCTGACTGGTCGTCGACATCCTTGAGTTTGCCTCCAGTGCGTCACCAGACTTTGCAAATATTTTCCAAACCTTTTGGAGGGGGCTCTCGGGGCCGACCTGTTTGCTGGAGCCCGTGTTTTGTAAAGGAATCTCCAACTTTTCTTTTTTTGCTCTCTTTGCCTGCAGTCAGGCTTTTTTAGACTTCAAAAAGCGGCTCGTGGATTGGACGTCAAAGTCTTTAAGACCTTCCTTACAGCAAGAAGAAGAAATCTGAATCAATTCAGCATCAACGTTAGAGATTTGAGTTCTGTATTCAGAGGAGACGCTGGAATTTTTCAGAGTCGTTTGACTGGTCAAGTGGGCGAACGGTGGCAAAAAGACAGCAGCCCGTCTCTTGACAGATCACTGAACTGTCTGTGGGTGAGTAAGCAATGCTGTCTGATTCACGGCCTCTCGGCTGGATGGAAAACTGCACTGCAATGTGGGGAGAAATTACAAGAGAAGCCTGCAGATAATATTACTATCTATCTATCCGTCCATCTGTGATCAAACTTGTGTATTTTTCTTTTTAGGGGAACATTGTTTTCCACGCCAAGCGGTGTGTGTTGTTTGAATTTTATATTCCAACATGGAAAAGCTCATTATTTAGTAATTTTCCTCATTGACTGTTCAATTTTTTCCTCAGACAACTGTTCCCGTTTTCCTCAGACACAGTGCCAATATTCTTATTAGCATCTATTAATATTTCAGAGCAAGGGTTGCGGTTTACACCGAGTGATTAGGTTACATTCATTAGTATAATCACATGACACATTCTTTGTTGTTGTTTTATTTTGTGGTGAATTTGAACAGTCACTTCATGATTTCTGTGAATTTCTAACGTGGTTTATTTTTAAACTGAACGAATGGCTTTCCTATCAGCCTGTTTTTGAAAGGATTCATACTTCTTGCTCTCCTGGTTATTCGATCTGTATGAGCTTGGGAGTGCTCATTAAATTTATATCAGATCTGCCTAAACAATACAAAGTGAATCGTCCCCTACTTTTCAAATCCAATCCATCCTGTCTTATCGTACCATAGCTTACCTTCCAGCTCATAAAGTCCTGAATCTTTTAACATGGGCTATATCTCTGGTCGTAAAATGACTGTCACTTATTAAAATGTTTTAAGGGATCTGATGGTTGTGTTAAGAAAATAGCACATCATTCTGTTAAAGTCAAGTAATCTTGTGTACATTTAGCTCATGTGCTCTGTCGGCTCAAGGCCAGAGTAATGGCTGGATATTGGCCTTTCCCGTCCACCTGGGGCTCCATATTTTATGCATCTCACAGCACATTGCCCAGCGCTGTCTCTCTCCGCTGCGCATCTAAAATTGATGGCGGTCGTGACCTCGATGCGAATAGGTCAGTCCATCTCCTGTTTAATGTTGCCTGACCCTTTAAACCTTATGCACACATAAGGGTCCCCTTTGGCCACTATTTTAGATCTGAAATTGGTCATCTAGTTTATCACACTCTTCTCTTTCCAAGAGGTTTTGCTTCAGAGAATATTGTAGATAGTAAGTTGTACCATTAATGATGCATAGCTGCAAACATCGAAGATCTTTACTTAGTTTTTCAGCCTACGTAGCCATTTCAGCCCACTTTTGTATCTCAAAAGATTGTTATTTTCACCACGGGAAACTCTCAATGACATTTCAATGAGAATTCTGTGCCTTTTTTTTATTTTTGTTTATAGCATTTAAAAAAAAGCTCAATATGAAGGGCTCTTCAAAAGTTACTTTTTTTCATAGGAGGCGGCAAACGAATTGGTGAATTTCATGGTTTCTGGTTTCGATGACAGAGATTTGCATGCCTGCATGCCTTTATGTAACTCATATAAACATCATTACCCTTGTAAAACAGCTAGGGGCGGCACAATAGCCGCCAAAGAGGAAGCTTTTAGAGAAGAAAGATGAGACTGACTTTTTCCCATTTTAAAGTGGAAGAATATGTCAGACTGAGTGACGTGGTTGGAAATATTTGGCTATTTTACTCTCAACCCACAGTCTTTTTGTCCACAGATGTACCACAACTTCTGTTCGTGAGAATAATAATAAAGAGTGCAAATAGCAGGGTGGAATGACTTGAAATAGCCAAATAGTCGAAAAGCACACAATTAAAGGGACAGCACCCAAAAACGAATGTTCTGTCAACATTTACTCACCCTCAAGCCATTACTCATCGTCTTGATGTTCATAACATTTGAGACTTGAGACGATTTAAGTGGTTAAAGACTGTTAGATATAAAAAAAAAAAGGTTCACTGTCATCTTACACACAGAGTAAAGACAATTTGTTTATTACTCTTAACTTTGTCTGTTGCCGTTCTCCTCCGTAGTATTGATTTAAGTCAGTGAGCGCTTTTCTGAAGCTATTTTACTCTTGTGCAAGGCTATTTTGAAAGCCACTCTTGAGGGCAAGACAAATTTAGGGCACTTGTAGAGTGAGGTGAACTGTTTGAATGATATTAGAGAACCAGGGAGACGTGCTTTGGCTATTTTTCCTCTTCTAAGATATATGCGCCAAGACCAAACATGTTTGACAATTATATTGTCTCACCTCAGACATACGGTAGCTTGTGGAAAGGTCCTGTTTTATGGTGCTTTTGAGCAGCTGTATTGATTTTCTGCTCTAAAGCATTCATCTCAAGCAAGAAATTGTTTTTGAGACTTGCTGTTATTCGGTGTCATTAAGCCATTTTCAGACTGGCCTGGTTTATTGTGTATATTTAAGTTAATAGCTATGACTCTTTTAAGGTGAAACAATTAATTATACTATGATAACATTCACTTTCAGGCATCAAATATTGGTTTTCAGTAACACCAAGAAAATAAGTTAATAATTGACATACTTCGAAATAATAATTGTCATTATTATTTTCATTATCTCATATAAGAGCCAATGCAAATAAAGCTGATGGAAAAAAATGATTATTAAAAATGTATAGTATAGTCCGGAGTGGAATCTAGCAAACGAGAAAATCCAGATCAATTACCTCATGCAGGCAACCAATCAATGCAGCCTCATCTGCAATTCCTGCCCGGTTAAAAAGCTCATCCTTTGTGATGAACATAATTATGCATGAGAGACGGGAAGGAGAGGATTTTAATCTACTGGAAAGAAAGAGACAGAGAGAGAAAAAAGGAAATCCCTTCAGCGGAAACTAAAATGACGCGTTGCCTCAGCCGAGACGGCCTGTTCATTTTTCTCTGGCCCTCTTCAGATGTAACGAATGAAAAAATGATGATGAAAGACTCTGGAACAAAGTGTACAATCTTTGCTTTTTTGGGGTTGAATCAAAATTATTCATTTCGGTAGATGCTTTTCAACTGCCACTCAAAACATCTGAGATAAAGCAATATCCAGGGAACATGAATTCTTTCAATGCCTGCTTCTATCCGCTCCTGCGTTTAAGCAGAGCCAGAGCTGGAGGTATAAGCCGTAATTAGGCAGCTCTGTCTTTTTGCTGATGCATGCTTGTCACTCATTACCCTTCTGCTTCCAACCGCTCTCTCTTTGTAATCCAGGCTTCTTCACTGTGTAGCCCGAGAAGGTCTATATAAAGATCTCGCTGGAGGTGCTGGGGAATAATTGAGCTCTTTTTGACATTTTTGTGGAGGTCTGGGTTTTGATATTGCTTGTTCAGAGTTTAGCAGTGAGGCCTGGATAGATATTTGGTCATTTTGAAACGATCAGATGAGGGAGGCGCAATAAATCGGAACCATATCCGTTATTTGCTCATAAATTAGAAATTGTTTAATTATCAGTATCAAGTCAATGTAGGAAATTTAGCTCTTTGAATTAGGCGTATTTTTGTATTTATATTATCTTTTCCATAAACTAACGCTCATTTAAAGTTTTTTTTCTTAAAATGCAAGTAACTTTAGCAAATCTCAAAGTTAATATCTATTTTATATTATAATATATCATAATATACACTATAACATTTTTTTATTTTTTTGTGATTTATATATATATATATATATATATATATATATATTTATATAATATTTTTATTTTTATTGTACTTTAATAAAATATATATATATATATGAGAGAATTCATACATATAATTGATATAATTCATTCTAATTATATAATAAAAAGTAATTTTTTCTGTCACACTATATATATATATATACTATATATATATATACTTTGAGATGGGTTTTGCTGGTGGGCAGGTGGTGGTCTTCTGCTGATTATGGTGATAAAGTGACAGCTCTTTTCCCAATATGTGGTCCTCTGTCAATCTGTCTTCCTTTTGTCCATAATGCAAAGCAGGTTTGTGCATCTGACCTGTTTTTAATGGGCCGAAAGAGGAAAGAGGCTCTAGGTGGGTGTGTGATCACGCATTGTTTACTGGCCCATCCGTCCTCTGCTTGTCCATTTAACTCAGTCCATTTCCATATAGCGCCATCACCTAGCAGTCCAGCTTCACTAGACACTGTGAATGATAAATGGCGTGATGGTGTCACAGAGAAACGGGACATTAGAAATTCATTGCAGATTATTCATTCATGTGGAGTGATAATGGTTGGTAATGGATAAGGCAGGCGTAGGGAGATATCAGAGAGTGTAAGAGTCCCAGAGGTGTTTTTTTGCCAAATACTTTGCTCCCAAACACCATCCATCAAAAATCTTTGTTAAACCTAGATAAGTGCTTGGTAAATGCCTAAAACAGACAAAATTGTGCATTGAGGATACAAGAAGAATATGAAAGTAAGCATGTGCTTTATTTGAGGAGGCTTTTTAAATCTGCTGTCATTGCAAAGCTCTCTGAAAGCAGGAGCACTATGGATGAGCAAACCTGGAAATGTCTGATACGCCGTGAGTAGTTAAACACTAGAAAACTCCAGAACAAAAGGCTGATAGATAAAGAGGGAGTTTACTATGAAGCTGTCAAGCTCCAAAAATAGCAGCATGACTACCATAAAGCTTGTTCATATCACAAACCAAACCACAACAAAAGGCAATATTCAATAAATATCTTTTCAAAGTCTCAGAATATAGCACAAGAAACTATTTTTATGGTTCTTTTGTAATATTTTTGGTCCTTTTTAGAGCTTCACAGACCTTGCACATAACCAACCTTAGTTTAAAATAACATTGGCAGCAGAAATTTCTTTTTTGATCGATCAACTACAGAGTGTATCCCTTTAAATGTGCACAAAGGGTTTTGTTGGATAAAAACACACTCGGTCCTCTGGCATCGTCCCCATATGGCATCACAGAGCATCCTGACATACGGACGTCACCCTTCCCCCATTCCACTATGGCAAGCATCCCAGCAGGATGCACAAGTCTTGGCTTCCCTTTAAATTAGTCGAGACATGTGAACACACAGTGAAGAGGCAGTTGACAACTGTGTATGTGTGGAGCACACGTCATTGTGGCCGGTAAACAGTCATTAAATCTGGTTCTCGCTGCATGGTGTGGTGTAAACGCACACACATACTGTACTATAGTTGCAGATATTGGATCTTCTCCAGGCCGTAGCCTGTAGCTGAAGCTCAGGTAAAGGCTTTGTTTACCAAGCTTCATTCTGTTTGTATTATAGAGCTTTATATATCTGTCTGGATTATAAAGCTCATCATTCTGCACACAGTCACGGATCCATTTGGCTCTGCTATAAAAGACCAGCCTTCAAATGGAGTTGTATTTTTATTTATTTTTTTCGTTCATGTGTGCGAGCGTCTATCTGTCTATCTACTGTGTTTATACAGTATGTGTTTTATGTGTACAGAGCTTCTTTTTTCCGACCACATTCACAGAAAGCATGTGCGTAAATCAGCCGAGACCCTCAAACTGCACCCCTGCCTCTTTCACGGGAATGTCTTTACCATGACATCACTCCACAGGCTTTTTGTGTTAGGTCTGGCAAGGATAAAATATCCAGAATGGTTTTTTTTTTACTTTGATGTCAGAAAGCACTTGCAAAAATTTGATGCAACATATGTAATGTAATTGCAAGAAATATTAATATAAATGGTTACTTATAGATGTATATTAAATCAATTAATAAAGGCCTTCTGAAGTGGATGACTTGAGGGTGAGTAAATCATGGGGAAATTTTATTTTATTTTTGGGTGAATAAAAAAAAATGTGTGTATATATATATATTTGTTGCTTAGTCATCATTACTGTTTGTTATTCTTATTATAATTTTGGTTTGTTGTATTAATATTAATAATCTAATTAGTGCTGTCAAATGATTAACCGTGATTCATGTCCACATTTGTTTACATAATATATGCGTGTCTAATTAGATTTTTTAAATAAATATGCACACACCCTTATATATATATTTACTAAAAATGTTTATATTAAATGTTTACGATTATATATAAATATATATTTGAATATAAATATATGCATGTAAGTATTTTCAAAATATATGCTGTCTATATATATATATATAAAATACACACACACATTATGTAAATAACAAATATTATTTTAGATGCGATTAATCACAATAAATCATTTGACAGCACTAAATCATATATATTATTCCTGTATGAACAAAAAAGAAAACTCAATAAATTGAAATGCTTCAAAGATTACAATATGCAATAAAATACATGTTAGTTATAGTCAATATAACCATAAAAGCCTGATACATTAAAAAAAATATTTTATTGATTCTGTGCATATTTTCTCTGATTATTATTGTTATTATTGTCTTTATAGAGATTCACTCCTCTCACGGTTTATCATCCATCAGGTCAAAATCATAAATACAATAGCACCCCACGAGATTAAAGTTCTCATTAATATCCACTGCGGGTTTTTCTGTCGAAGTGTAATACTGACGGTAAGGGGTGTGTTTATCACTGAAGTGCCCACTGCAATCAGACTAGCTCATCGCATCAGCTGTATGCCTTACCTTACTAGTACTTTCTGCATATAAAACAGTAAAGAATATGAAGAACTGTGACGCTTTGGTTGAAAAAGAATACTGGAGTTGTGGTCGTCCATGCTGGTGCTCTTTGAGTCAGTGATCAAACTGCCGTCAGAGGCTGTGCCAGTGAAGAGTTGCACTACCATGCTGTAATGAGATCCCCTGAGTGCCCTCAGCCAATCACAGTGAAGTATAGGCTCTCCTAGCTTGTGTTAATTGGCTGCAGGGGTAATGCCACTGCAACATGCCAGTTCATCTCGGAAAATCTGTGACGTTCATATACATTGCAGCTTCTTATAGAAAAATCCTCCTTGTGCAGGCCTGGGGAATAATCTCAAATCTGTGGTTTAATATTTGATCAATTATAGCGTACAGTGGATTTGAATATGTTTATTAGCAATCAATAATGAGTTTCGGCTTCAGAAATGAAGACAGAAATTTCTGTCTTTCCATTGATTCTCTAAGAGCTAAATACAAAGTATAATGATGCGATATCCTTCCCATTGACATCATCAGACATGTATATTGTACGATGGCTCCCCCTACAGGCTAAACTTTAGGGGAATGTGGCTTTCTGGTAATGAAATGTGACAAGTCAATGATGGCGATTCCCTCTCCTCTGCATATTTCCAGAGTAGCTTTGTGAGCTCAATACTGTTAGAGAATGGATTGTTATGTCTGTTCGCTTGCCTGCGTCTGCAGTCGGGTGCCAAACAGGTGCTGAGGAACACCAAAACACTCCATGTATGGCTGCTTGGCCATCCGTGACTGGCTCACACACACACACCTCCTTCTGACCTCAGAGGAAGTGAGGTCACAAACTAAGCACTGCTCATCAAAACACAAACACTGTTACCCTCCTCCCGTTCACAATGGGGTCATGACATCTGATGGGATAAGACACAGGATGAGCCTCATGGAAATTGAACGTCAGCAAAACATGGGACATTTCTGATTTTGTTTGGTTTTTGTTTCATGTGTTCATGATGAGCAGAGAAAAAGCCATATTTTATTAATAATATTATCATGAATTGCATACGTTTAATAATCTGTATAAGTATAATGCATATATTTTTATATTAGCAATTTCTTAGGGGGGGGGGGATTAAATTAAAATATTTATTATATTATATATTTTTATTTTTATTTGTTTTAATATTTTATTTATTATATTATATTTTATTTGTTAAATAATAATTTAAACCTTTTACATTTAAAAGTTCATTGCATATGAGCATTTATTATAGAGTATATACATTTTTACAAACCAATACATATTTGGAATAAAATACAATAGAAATAAGGTTGCAGGTTTAGCCAAAATTGAGTTATTCTGTTGAGGGCTGGCTAATAGGACCATATGCTTAAAAAAGCCAAAAGGTCTATGTGTAGCCTTCTCTTGTAGCAAGCAACTGTGGCATTGCCTCAAGGGTGCTTCACTCTCCCTGAACATTCAGCTCAACTGAGGGAGCCAGTAGCACACAGTTTAATGTTATTTGAGTTTTTGTGCTCAAAGAAAACACAAACCTTAGGCGTATTTGTGTTATTTCTGCAATCTCTGCGCAAAGACCTATTTGTGCCAGAGGGAGTCCCTCAACCAGCAAAGAAGGTGCGTTAACATCTAGTGGTTTTCTGCAGTAAAAGTAAAATAGTTTTTGGTGTTGTTATCGTACTTATTGCTGTGTTTTGTACTGTGTTCTGAATCAGTAGAATTCAGGAAACAGATTGGACGTTGGTGATGATGTCATAATCTTTTCAGCTTTCAGCCGATTATTGACTTGCCTCTTTACACTCGTCTTAAACCTTTACTATACCATTTGAAAGTTATTGAAGAAAAAACAGGGTTGTTCACAGCATCTGGTTCCGCTGTACTGTAAAATAGCTCAGCTCACGTATTAACGGCCAGGCTTCGTTAGCTGATGGGTGTGTGTGATTGGGCGGGTGTTTGAGTCGATGCTCACAGCAGTCCCAGGTGGTCAGCTGTGAGAGATAAAACAGAAATAGGAGGAGCACAGCAGTCTGTGAATTGAAGGGTCCAGCATTTTCGAGTTCCTATACTCCCCTCCAGCTGCTCCTTATTTGTGCATGTGCATGATTGTCCCTCGAGAGTGTTTCCCCCCCCCCTGTAAGGATAATTTCCTCCATTACTCTGGCAAAGGCACAAGCTGATCGACAGTGTAAATTCTCATAGGCTATATTTAGACATTAATTTGTAAAGTGTTTGACTGATGCAGGAGAGACATTGAAGATACATAGATCAGAGGTAACTTTTTGAGGATGATGATCCCTTTGCAGGAACACATTTATCCTTAAATATAAATATTGTCATGTTTTAAAATATTTAGTGTTATAAAGACAATTAAGTATAAACCCTTTATATATATATGTATATTACAGCGCATGTAGGTTGAAACTCATTTGATTGGTTATATTTGGAGAGTGTGCTGTTTGACCCTAGCAGAGTTTGTCAGCTGTCCACCCAGATCAGTTTCAGCAGACACTTACTTAAACTAGTTTGCAGCAGTCATTGTTTTACCTTTAAACAACCATCCAAGGACTGTTTTGGCTTCACAAAATTTGTAAAGTGGGTCATGAGAGAGATTGGAGCCGCCACAGATGACTGCGTCTTTGTGCGTTTGTTGTGCAACGCTCTGCCATTTTTAAAGGCAAAAGCCGAACATGAGCTAATCGTAGCCACCACCTTCCAGATTCAGCTTGCAATCCCATTAAAGTTAAATCCTTCCTATACAGTGAAAGAGAGATTGTACTGGACTTAGATTAGCACATGCACAAAACTTGAGGTCCTGACACTCATACGGATTCCGTGAGCGCTCTCTGCGGTTCGGATCTCTCTGTGGTGTGAGCCAAGGTCAGCCTTGAGACATTTGCTTTTCAGGAACGTGTACAGGAGATTGATGCCGCTTCATGCCAGCTGCCGTCTGAAGGCGCAACAGTAAGTCAGCGACACTTATTCACTGTGATCCACATATGAAGAGCAGATAGCCACCAGTGAGATTTAGCTCAGAACAGCTGCTAGCAAGACAAGTATTAAAACAAAATAGAAGCATAACAGCAATAAGGTTAAAAGTTCATTTTTGTGTGGTTATTGTTCAAACAGATACATTCTTCATCGAAATTCAGTATGAAAGCAGGAGAATTTGCTGTAGTTGGAAAGCAATTATATACATTATAATATAATAAAAGCTTAAAATGTCTTTCTATATAAATATGAATAAAAATTAGTTGTGGTAGCTTATGGTTTGTTTAATGACACACTTTTTCTTTTGCCAGTGTAGCATCTATGGTAATACTGTGCCTTAAAAATAAAAACTAATAATGTCAAGAACCTGCATTGTGTATATTCTTGTATACACAAAAAGTGTGTATATCAGCCATCAAAAACTGACACAGAATTTGTTGAATCAAGTCTTTATTTTTGTTTTTTTGTTGCACATAAAAAAATATTCTCATAGCTTCATAGCATTATAGTTAAAGCAGTGATTTCTATTACAAATCTTAAAGGCAACATTTTATGTAGCCAGCCTTTAAATAAAATGTGTTTTTTTGTTTGTTTTCTCTTTCTCCTTCTCAGTTGCTTTTTTGTCTCTGTTTTTCATTCTGTCCAAAGTCTGTTTGAATTGTAAAAAAAAACTGTGACCTTGCAGCATGGTAAAAAATAAAAAAGGGGAACAGGACACAGCCCCCTTTGGATGGGGCAAGAGCACCGAAACGCCACCTTCAACAGAAACCCCATGAGGGGAGAAAGATGGAGAGGGAGGGAAGAGAGGGATGAGGGCAGGGGGAGGGGTTGAGAGGAGCATCGAGAGAGTGACGTGGAGAGACAGATAGGGTGTTCGAGGGATAGGAGGCTGGGGGAAAGGAGGGAGGCAGACGGCCCAGCGGAGTGCATCGTCACGCTGGGTGAGAGCAGATCTGGCCACTGCAACAACGCTGGCTTTTAGTGCGCAGAGACCACTGCAGTTAAGTTAGAGAGCAGACCTCTGGACGCTGCATGCTATTTGTGGCCGGCCAGTCTCAGGATGGAGTGAGAGGTACGTGTGTGTGTGTGTGTGTGTGTGTGTGTGTGTGTGTTTGCGGCTGCCAGAGCAGCATGCAGGTGTCTGGCAAAGATGACTGCAGCAGCTGTTGAGGCATGCAGCTATGTTTCTCACTCTCTCTCTCTCTCTCTCTCTCTCTCTCTCTCTCTCTGGTTTGTTCTCGCTCTCTTCCGTAGTCTGATGTCACTGATGTCTGATGCGGACTAGCTGGAGGACATCGGGTTGTTTGCTTACTAAGCCAAACTGACTATACAAAACTTTTGCATAATATCTGAAATCTCGGATGACCTCTAGAGTTCGGCTTTAGATTTCTTTCTGTAACTGCTGATGGAGCTTTGGGTAGCGAGCATTGATCTGCTTGTTTATTATGTTGGTCCATTAGGATGGTGACATTGAAGCAGAAACAACTGACGCAAACACATTTCATGTACATTGGCTTCCCGACAGCCATTAAAGGAATTAAATGCAAGAGTTAATGGAAAAATTACATCCTTGTACTTGACGTTTCTTCCTTTTTTATATTTATGTATAGCAAGACGTTGTGTTCATCCATATCTTGATGCCATGTTTGTTGTTGTTTTTTCTGGTTTAATTGTGACCCTGGTGCCTTCTGGTGTGATCCAGGCAGTGTTTTGGCTCCTTTGGCGGCCTTGGGCGGTAGAATATTATGCAGCATTAAGCTGTTTAGTATCAGATAATGCAGCGATAATCATTCTTTGTGGTTATGAATTCAGCAAGATTCATCTGAGCCGGTGGTGTTTTTGCATTCATATGAGTTTCAGCTGAACTATCTTTGGATCTGCTGATGCAATTAGCTGCTAAATTTAGCACATGTAATATGTGAACATGAGGTTGAACTATTTATATTTTCAACATATGCTCTGCTTTCATATATCATATAGTTGGCGATGCGTATATCGATACCAAATCTGTTAATATTAGTGATTTATTTTTTTTATTGTATCAGTCGAAGCTGGATGTTTAGTTGGATGGAAGTGCTCATTTTCCCTGTTTTACGACATAGATAAAAAAATATTTATTATAGTGTTGTGCTGCATAAAATTTTTAACATTTTAAATGATTCATTTGAGTTTACTGGCCATAAAATACAAATAATGATGTTAAAACTGCTATCAATAACTGTTAGTTTGAAATCATTTATATTAGCTTGAATTGAGGGCATTTAATGGGATATTTCACCCAAAAATAAAATTTATGTAATTCCAAATCTGTATGACTGAACTGTTTTGTTTGGTTTTGTTGTTGCTTGTTTTTTATTTTGGTTTTGTTTATAGGTTTGTTTGTTTGGTTGATTACATGTTTTTTTGTTTGCTTTGCTTTGGTTTTAGATTTATCTGGTTTTGTTTTGTTTTGTGTTTTGTTTTGTTTTGTTTTGTTTTATTATTTTATTATTTTATTATTTTGTTTTGTTTTGTTATTATAAATTAAAATTATAAATTAAATCATGACGTTTTGGAAATAGGTAGTTGAGTTATTGATAAGCAAATTTACATTTTTGGATGAACTCTCCATTTTAAAATCCATGCCAGTTATGCCTGTATTTATGCCTAAGCTCAAACAGCCCAAAATACGTCTGTTCTTCTGTGACATTAATAACTGCTGTGTATTTGTATAGTCATCCAACCCCGCATGACTCATCAAGAATATTTCAGACCACTTTCTAGGGTTACACATTAATCTTCACTGCTGTCACACAGCACACATCTACAAGAAAACAAGGACATATTCAATTCAATTAAATTCAAATTTATTTGTATAGCGCTTTTCATGATACATATCATTGCAAAGCAGCTTTTGCACCACATATCACACAGCGTTACGATAGTATGATGCTAACAGTCCCACTTTCTGCTGCCACTGTTCTGTTGGGCCGAACACATCCTGACAGTCATGTGATCTGAATGATCTTTTTGGGCGCTGCTGTGTTGGTGAGTTTGACATTGGGGTTTGATTCTCCCATATGCAATCATACCATTATTATGGCTGTTTTCCTCAAGGGATTCACAGGGCCATAACAAAACAAGTCTATTTCTGTCAAACAGCTCCAGCTGTGTCTAGGGGATCGCTGGTGTGTTTGGCCGTGTGATATGAATACGGGAATGTGACAGAGACGGTTGCTATCAGATTGCCTGTGTTGGTTTCAGGTTGGCTGACATGAGATTCTCGGAAACAGGGCACTGTTTTTCCAGATTATAACGCTGATCTGCAGATAAAACCATATCACATATGTCACCAGCCATTACGTTGTTAAACATCATATGGAAAGCTGCTTTTAATCTTAAAGCAACGTGGGTGGCAAATAACTTTATATAAATGGACTACATCATTAAACTAACTGCCTATCATGTAAATGTCACAAGCCTTATATATTCTGCAGCTGTTATCCAATTTGCATTGTACAAATATTATTTAAATAAGTGCATTTTTGGCACCTTGTGATGGCTGACACACCAGCTGTCTGGGTGCTTTAAATAACTGGCTTAAATATATAAATAACTTTGAAAATTGAGGTCAAGCAAATTAAGATTCAGCTCTGTCCTCTGTCAGCAGATGAGATATCAAACCAGTTGTTTTCTCTTTGCTCCAAATAAATATTAAATATTTGATTATCATCGCATTCCATTTCAGGAGTGTTTGGCGCACGAGAATTTGTCCTGTGTTTGAGTTACTGCAGGATTTTACTTTAAATTAGTATTCAGGACGTAAGATCTAGTCGTTGGCAATGAAATATTGCAAAGCTAGGCTGGTGCAGTTAGAAGCAGGGGTATGTACCTTCTCATCCGAATCTGCTGTGTCATTGTGTCATGTAGGGAGCCTCTGAGGACAGAGCGTAGGGAATGAGACACAAGGTATGATACATTTTTCCATGAATGGTGAAGAACTTAATCATTTTCATTATAGCTGATCAGTTCTGTTTGCTAAGTTTTTTGGATTACGACCTTTGACCGCGTTCTTAGTAAAACACGTAAGGTATGACACTATGAGACAATAAGGAACTTGTTTGATGTTTTTCAAGAAGTCTCTTATGCTCACTAATGTTGCCATTGTTAAACCAGAAATATTTTTATGTATGTAATATATATTATATATTCCAAAATATTGTGCACAGTGTTCTCAAAAATACCCGGATACCCAACTCCTAATTAAGTAGTGTTAGGAAGAGGTCTCTCATGCTTGATGTAAGTCAGACTTCATGTAAATACTTAATTAGTGTATTTAGCATCCAGTCAGACTGAATTGTGGGTGGTTGGTGCATTGCAATGAAACACAGCTCACAAAAGTAATGCAGCTGTTTACGGAATTCGTCCCGGAGTGTTTCTGCTTTTGGAGGCTCAGTGGTATGATCTATTTTTGCTGTAGTGCTTATTAAAGCCACCTGTCTGGTCAGCTCCGGTGTAGTGATTCACTCTCCATATCCGTGCAAAGCATTCCATGATAATCCCAAACTCTACATGATTGCTGCGGGGAAATAGTTTGTTTGGTTTACGTATATAACAATTTTAGCAGCACTGTTATGCATTCGCTCTGATATTTTAGTACGGAAATTCAAATCTTGATATTGATCTCTAGAATCTTAACAACAGCACGCTGTTTGGATGCTGCAGATTTACTCCTGCTGTCCACTTCAAGTAAACAGCCCTTCAACGTTCATTTTGTTATATAGCGAATTGGCATGTTTATAGACGATGTCAGGATCGTTTGTAACTTGTGCTGCATTTAGTCAATCTACAGCAGGCTCTGTGATAATTGCCACTTGGCTTGAGTCTGTCTAAGAAAAAAAGGTTCTCAGGAATAAGGAGGAGGAGAATGCAGCACCAGTGTTTGTCGTAACAACATAGGATGATGAAGGCCTGTTCTGGATGGAGGTCTGCAAGGCTTGCTAATCTTCACACGGCTGTCTTTCAACAGAAGCAAGAGGCATATGGAGAAAGCCACGTTCTTTTAAGACAGAGCATCTTTGGTTAAGTCTATGAAAACAGTCAAATGACCTTACAGTAAGTGACCTTACTTCCTCTCTGAGCGGCAATTATCAAGAACTCATTTCCTTAGAGAGAACCCAAATGCTTGAAAGACACTAAATCAACCCCAAAACCCCACCACTAGTTTCAAAATCACACACATCAGCTTTCATTTCTTCCTTGGTATGAAACAACAACGAGGCATTTAAACTATGGCAAGCTCTGAAAGATTTCAGAAGTGGGTTTTAAAGACCTCCTTTGGAAACACATCACTGTTTAGGAACACGAAACTGAAAGCTGCTTTATGGGATGAGGCGTGGACAGTGTTGCAATGTTAGCACTGCAGATGTTTGACTGTAGGGTGTGTGCGTGTGTGTGTGTATGTGTGTGCATGTGCCAGCATGTGCGGCTTTACATGTGAAGTTAAAGAAACAGCTCTAGGCAGCTAGAGGGAAGGGAGGGATGAACAGAAGCCGTTCTGTGGCTTGCTGGTTACGTCATCCAAGCTTATCGTAAGATCCCCTGACAAGCTATACCCAAGAAATTCCACATAAACAATTACTTGCCACATAAAGAGGTTACAGTTGCTGGAGATTTAACGTTTTCATCACATGTACGCCTGGGTATTTTGTCAACAATTTTTAAATGTAAATGCAGAGGCTTGTTTTAGCGTATAAACTATTTCAATATTCTGTAAAGCTGTGTAAAAATGTCGCTTCAGCACAAATGAATTGGCTTTGAAATAATTAGTCTAAAACATTGTGTGTGTGAATAGTACACTATGATTTAAACAATTTTTTGTATTTCTTGCTGTCATTTTTTTCTCTCAAGTTTCTGCAAACCCTCCAGCACAACAATTTTAGAGAAACATTATATAATTAGATGTCACTCTTCAGATATTGTGCTCACGGTATATTTATACAACCTTTCTTTCAACTGCTTCTTCTTTAGCGGTGTGTCATGACAAATCATGGTATTATTACCTTAAGGGCACAACGTATAATTATTGTGTTCCTGCTCATTGACTTCTCATTAATTCGTAACGCATAGTTCTCTTCTTCCACCTTTTACAAGCCTGATAAGAAATCATCCGATTACCATCAGGAGGGAGTTACGCCCAGTTATGTAAATCTAGACTTCCGTGGTCTCAGTGTGGCAACATGTTGTCAACATGAGGGGAATGTCTGGGAGAAGAAGCGTAGCCCAGCTTCAGTCAAGCTTGTAAAGGCAGATAAAAGGTTTCTGGGATGGTCGGGATTTGACCCGGAGGCCTAAGATATTCTTACACATCCGCTTTCACAGTGGTCTCACCAGGTTATGTTTGTTTTGAACAGAAGAGGCTACATTCAGTCTGCACTCAACCTTTTAACACTCGTATTCTTTGATCGTTACAAACTATAATGTTCTGATGAATACTTTGGAGGAGGTATAATACTGATGTTGTTAATATAAAATGTTAGACAAATAAGAGTACTAGCATGATTAGCATACACAGAAGAAGTCAGTAGTCTGCAAGACAGTAAACTATTTACACTGGGCCACAGTGGGTATGGCAAACTGAAACCATGTAGAAGGAAAGAGCAAAGTAGTTAGGACAAAAAGTGGAATAAATAACTTTTATAGATTATTGTGTTAGCAATTAGAGCCTAGTTGGTGAACACAGTGTAAACATGCCTTTTTTCTGTGTCCTGTTAGGCTGATGAGGTTTGATGGTCCACGCAACATAAGTATTCGGCTATAAAATTCAACTGGAATTAAAACGTCTTATTGCTAATAAGACGTTACTGATAAGTAGGTCCACTCAGTTTCTGTGGCCAGCGATTTCCACAGATGTTCATTTATTGAATATTTTGGGTAATTTAATTATGCTTTTCAACCGAGCATGCACCCTGTTTAACACATTTTAAAGCATTCCACAGAGCTACACTTTCCACATGCTTATCAACTAGGGCTGGGCGATATATATTGTACGATATATTATGCGCATCTCATCAGTAAAGCCGGTTCTTTGATTAGAGCTAAATCTCCGTCAGCTGTTTTTAAATGCAGCGCCAGTTTATGAACAGAGACCTCTTGCACTCCAGCTTCTCTCCCTCTATGTTCGACCTTCAATGAGAGCCCTGACAGAAAATCAATCAGTTGAGATACCACCTTGTTATGCTAAATTCCAAGAAGTCTTCTACCCCAAGATAGCTGCCCGTCTGCCACCACATCGACCATGGGACTGTGCCATTGATCTGCTCCCAGCTACCCCATATCCATTATCCATCCCAGAAAATAAAACCATGGAGGAATATATTCAAGAAGCCCTCACTCAAAGTTACACCCGTCCCTCTACGTCCCCTGCTGATTCAAGCTTCTTCTTCGTCACCAAAAAGGATGGTGGATAGCGTCCCTGCATTGACTATATATAGCACTTAACCAGGTAACTGTACTATTCAAGAACCCACTTCCACTCGTCCTCACAGCCCTAGAGAAGTTACGTGGTGCCAAGATCTTCACTAAACTAGACTTAAAGAGTGCATACAACCTTATCAGGATCCGTGACGGGGACGAGTGGAAGGCAGCTTTTATCACCCCAACCGGCCATTATGAATATCTTGTGATGCCCTATGGATTTGTAAACAAACCCTCCATTTTTCAAAACTTCATGCACAAGATCTTCCCTGACTACCTCCATCAATCTTGGACCCCAGAAGCTGCCCGTGCATTCCAAGAACTCAAGACTGCCTTCACCACTGCACCCATACTCATTCAGAAAGCTCAGTCTGGCGGATAGGAATTATGACATCGGTAACCGGGAATTGCTGGCCATTCCTGCCGTCGACTACTGGTTTATGGAGAGTAAGGGGGTCTGGGATGAGGCACATCAACATCTCCAATGGGCAGTGCGTTGACAGAAATCCACCGCTGATTGACGTTGATCTCAAGCTTCAGCCTACCAAGTAAGTCAGAAGGTCTGGCTTTTAACTCGGGACAACCACCTACACATGCACAGTAAAAAATGAAGTCCTAGGTTTGTTGGTCCCTTCACAGTCATGGAGCAGATCAATCCAGTAACATATAGTCTTCAGTTACCACCACAGTACAGTATCCATCCCACCTTCCAAGTCTCCTTGCTAAAATCCTTTCATGATCCCCTTCTTGTCTCCACAAAGCCTGGCCGTGAGGAGGAACCCCCTCCTCCCATGATTGTAGAATAAGGATCCATCTACAAGGTCCAGGAAATCCTAGATTCCCGACGTCGTGGTGGTAAACTGGAATACCTGGTGGACTGAAAAGGATACGTCCCAGATGAAAGATCTTGGTGGCAAGGGAGGATGTCCTAGATCCTACTCTGCTGATGGAATTCCACCTCATCCATCCTAATCGTCCCGCATCCCAAAGTAGACTCAGTTCACTCATAAAGACGGTCACCTGTTGCCAGCCACTGGCCACATTCTACTTTCAAAAAATTTAAGTATTTAGTGAAAGTAAAATTAAAATCTGTTTGCTTTACAGTAATGAGAATTTGAAAAAAAAGTAATAGTTTCAAATGATTCTTTTTGCTAAATTTATTTTTTCTTTTGCTTTGAGAATGAAATTTGCAAAAATAACAAATATACAAATACACATATTTTTTTCCTAAAAACCCATACATTTAAGTACATTAGTGAATTAATATATTATTTGGTTATTACACAAATTTAAACGTGACATGTATTCTAGTGAGATTCAAATAAAAAAATGCTGAAATCCTGCTCGATTGAAGGCTAATTCACAAATTACAGGACTAAAGGAGCAGGATCCCCGTAGCACATGTAATCACACAGACAAATGAACAGTGCCTGTAATTATTGCAATTAACAGACCTAGACTGACTCCATGGGTGAGTGATTAAATAACAACAACAACAGCTGTTACAAACAAACAAACACGGAAATATTCCGTGTCAGACACACTTCATCACGGGCCAAAGGGTTACTTGTCCACCTTTTTTTGTTTTTGTTGTTGTTTTTTTAAAATATACCAGACTGCCACAATGAGCTCTTTCACAGGAAAAGCTTCATCAAAAGCTTTGCTTGATTTTGAGTATATGTGATTTCAATCACTGCTGCAAAATGCCATGCTACACACAGTCTGTCCATGATGACACAGCTAAAGTGTTTATAAATAGAGTCAGGATGTCTCTGGATATTACTTTGCACTAGCTGTTTGAGAACATGTTGTATAACAACAGATTTTGCATTTGCAAAGCAGGAAGCACTTAAACCCACACTCTACTTTTCCCAAATCCCTCAAAAATAACACCACATGGGGCTTTCAAAGGGGTGCACCAGAAGATAAAACGAAAAGTGTGTTTATCAGAAGATGCCACAGATAAAAGCCATAAAGCAACAAACTGATGGATGTTTTGGAGAGATGCTAACCTACACAATGTATAATTGATGTGCATGCTATTTTTAACAGACAAGGTAGCAAAAAACATAACATCAAGGAGAAGAGATTGCAAGAAATCCGGCCTGAAAAGTGCTAAGAGATGGGTAGGTTTATGTTGAGTGCTCCAGACAGAGAAACAACCATATACAGATGGTGCTTTGGACTAATATTCTCTTTTTTTCTGTGAGATTAACATTTTGTGGGGGAGGAAAACAAAGTCTAAACTGCAAGATATAAACTCAAACTCTGAGTTGTCATTCTTGGATTTCTATGTATTTTTGTTTCTGCCACAGATTCTGTCTAGAAAATAATTCTGACGTGGTTCCCCCTTACAACTGGTTATATCACTAAATAATGCATTTATATCTCAAAATTCTGCATTTTTATGCTTATCTCTCACTATTTTGAGCTTATTTAAAAATTAAGAAACGGAGAAGGGAAGAAGTGCATCTTCAAAAAAAGTAATCATTGGCAGTGCAAAAATAATGGAAAACAAATATTACTAAATATGGTATAAATTATACCATAACATATTATAACAAGTTATTTAGTTTGAATGCATTTTAGGTACATGAAGAATATTTTATATGTCCCATAATTCATGTGGCAGAACAAGCATGACGAAATAAACAGATCCAGCATCAATTACACATTTAATATGTATTCTTTGCTCTTCATTATGCTGCACTAGCACTAAATTGCTTCGTTTTTGTTTGTTAAAAAAACAGATGAAATTGTCTAGTGAGTCAATTTCATTCTAATGTAGTTATGATTTCCGAACTCATAAGTAGAAATTTCCCAGGAGGACTTTCTCTAATTACACAGTAAACAGCTCACTCACACTAAAATGACCTTGAACCAGATTTTACTGACCACTCAGCTAGATTATTTAAACACATAATTTCATTTGCTTTGAGGTTTTGTTTACAAATTCTCTCTTTAAAAAAAAACAACAAAAAAAAGCCTAATAAAAATAATCATAAGATTCGCAAAATACGCTTGTTAATTTTTTCAGGATTGTTTTTAAGCATTGCTTCACTCACTGTACTTCACAAGAAAGCAGCTATTGAGACAATTCAGATTCTGCTGTAATGCAGTTCATCTTTTTAAAACAACTTCAGTGCAGCTACAGTATAAGCAGATTTACAGAAGACAGCAATACCATAATTCAGCTCGAGTCAGTTCAATGTTGATTCAATTCAGCTGGAGAACTGTTGTTGCCGCAAGATGTGATTCAGCTTTAAAGCTGCTCAACAGAAGCCAACAGCATCATTATTCAGCTTAATTCAGTTCAAATTTTGTTCTCAGACGATCGTGTCAGTGCAGTCGATGTCATTACTGAACATTAAGTGTCTTTTAAACCACAGCTAAGCAACCGGATGACAGTGGCAGGAAACCCAAACTCCATCAGGTGACACAAAAAAACCTCAAAAGAAACCACCCCAGTGACTAGTTCTCCACTGGTCTAAATTAGCAAACACAGTTTGATATCGATCAAAGAGTGTGGGAAAGGAAGACTTGTAGTCTGTCCAGCATTTAGCCAGTAGTAGACTAGATTAAAAAATACTTGTTGATTTATGTTACTTGACTTGCTCTATCATTTTGAGTCACTTTGACTCTTTTGCTCTGTGAAAAGTCTATAGCACCTACTGTAATATACACTATATTACCAAAAGTATTCGCTCACCTGCCTTTACTCATTCTATGAACTGAAGTGCCATCCCATTCC
>JAUCNO010000044.1:9828221-9848348 GCA_032353835.1 Enteromius viviparus
TTAAGTTGCAGCCGTTTTTTTCTGTTTGCATGCGTTATTTTAAAGTTGCAGCGCGTTGAGCTCTCTCGGCCACCGTATTAATATGCACTTTTTAAAGTGTACCTTTAAGGTACTAATATGTACCATTCAGGGGTAAATAAGGTACAAAGACGCATGTTTAGCTTTTGTATCTTGGAGTAAAGTCGCATTGGCAGCTTTGTACCTTTTTTTCCAGAAAGTTTGTTCATAAGCATCAATGCCTCAAATAAAAGTTAAACATAATACAGCAATAATAACTCTTGCTGCATAATGTACTGCATGGTGCAAGTTTTTTGTCATTACTGTGACAAACTAAAGACAAACTATTTCATTATTAACTGACTTTATATTTGTATTATATTGTCCAGCAAGCTTTTGTTGTTTTTTTAGAAACATGAAATGCATGTAAATAAAATCACAATTACTCACTCACGAACAATGCTAATTATAATCAAATTAAGTTTGACAAGTTATTTGTGGGCACTCATACTGTAAATACAATCACTTCAATTAACCTCAAAAAGGAAGAGTTTGTTAAATAGGCAAAAATCAGTTTATAACAAAATCTGATATATGACAAGAGTGGTAAGGGACACATTTTTCATATGTTGCATGTTTTTTGTTTGTTTTTTGGAACTTGACAGACTAAGAAACTCATTCTCATTCTATAAAATGCATGTATGTTTCAAATTGTGTTCCTCGAAGAAGGAAAAACATACTTGAAGAACATGATAAATACAGAACTTTTCTGTTTAAACTCCATGCAACAAAAACTTTCACTAAAAAGACAAAATAAAAAAAATCTGAGGCATTTGTAAATATGAGGAGTGTTTGGAGAGTGAGTAAATGATGAGAGAATGTATATTTTTGGGTGTACTGTAACATGTGACCTGAACTTCGGCTCCATCAGTTCAAGTTCATTGTTCTTTCTGCATGAGGCTGGAACAATGAAGTCAAACTGCTGTTCTTTCTCAGTACATCAACAATAGTTGATCTCTGTCGAGATCTGGGTTTAGCTGTGATGTTGAGTTAATGAACTGTTTTAATGTCTCTATTCCTCTACTGTGGTGACACATTACTCATGTAAAATGCAGCATGGACTGACCTGATGGACAGCGACTATTTGTATTGATTGATTGCCGTCGTGTAGCTTTTCTAATAGATTTAACAGATTCCACTTCCAAGGGCAGGACCCATTGATTTTACCAGTACAGCCAATCACAGTCAGCAAAGAGAGAGCTGACAGTGTGCCACTAACATCATGCTTCAAACACACAAACTGCTTGCACATGTACTTGCCCCACATGATACCAGACATAACACTGTGCACACATAAGCAGACATTACCAGTGTCGGAAAAATACACAGAATTGATTTTCTTTCTCCATACGTCTTCTTGCTTGAGCTCTCCATTTGTCTTCTCTTGTAGACACCGTCCTGTCCCAGTGTGGTCTGTGAATAATCGCTTGTAAAGCAATGAGACTAAATATGCAAATGTGCTTTTCCTAATCTTATAACAGCAGGAGATTAAATGAAAACCAGCTGAGATTTCACCAAACAGGTAGCTTTTGGAGAGCGATGGGTTGGAGGTGGCATTATTGAAATAAACCTAAAATCTTGTTTTTTTCTTTTTACAGATACTCAATCTTTACTACATGGTTGTAAATAAATGTAATTAAAAAATTTAAAAATCAGTTTTCTTTTGGATTGCTGTTCATTCTATTCTTTCCTCTCACTCTTTTTCTAAACTCACTCTTTTTCTTTTATTGTTTTAACAGCATTTCTACATCTCTATACTGAACACTGTTTCAGGCTTCAATGAAATTTGTCAAATGCAAAGATTTTTCACCTGTCACCGATCTCTTTATCTGTCTTTAATGTAAAACTATTTTACTACCCTTATTTTACTCTAAAGTGCCAGGACTCATAATAATAAGAATTATATAAATGCACAAAACACAATAAATATAGAACATATAATATATTATATATAATAATCTGTCGTATAAGAATATGGAGATGTTTCGCTCTAACAGACACATAACTGCGTAACTTTAGATTAACATTTGGCTAAAACAATGTGCAATAAGGGTTAAACGTTTTTTTTTTTGTAAGCATTTCTCTTATCTGAAGAAGAAAGTGTGCCTTTGTGACTCACTTTTGTCTGTGTTGTACCCCGTAATGTCACTAAGAGTTTTAGGTGAAGGCTTTTTAATAATTCAGTAACCAGCTTCTCAACAGCTCAAAAACCTCAGCACAAATCCCATTAACAAGCCATGAATTATTTCAACCTTCACATCTGTCCACAACCCTTGTGAACACACACACAGACACACACGCTTAGCTCAATTTGCCTAATGGCCTTAGTCTAAACAGTTTTTTTCCTTTCTGATGTGGTCCTCAGTTCAAACAGCAGTATCACGGTCTGTTTAAGATGCAGATCAGATAGGACTAAACACATTGTGGCAATATTGGATTATTTAGGAGTGTCAATGCAAATATATATTGTTTTAAAGCAAGGTTAGCCTAAAACTGACACGACAAATGTTTTGTATAACATATAGAAACGCAATGCTAAAAGTGCTTAGTGCTAGGATTTTTTACATGTCACCTAAATACTCCTGCATGAATGCAGTTACACACAGAGTACAATACGCAGTCTAAATCAGTCAGGCTTCAGCTGCTTCATATGACAAGGGCTGGGTATCGTTTAAAAAATGTAGATACCCATACCTTGAGTTCAATACCGGTTAACAAAATGTAAAACATTATTATAAACTTTTTTCAGCTTGTTGACATTTATACAGACTCAAAATCTAATTTCCTGAGCCACTGCACGGGGAAAAAAATATCCAACACAATTAATCAATGCAAATTAGTTTTAATAAAGTTCAAATAGTTTTTTAGTTTACATATCAGTTATGCTACCTTTACACTAGTGCATTATTATTTATTTATACAATAAAAATAAAATTTAAAGCTTACATTTTTTTTTGTTAATTAAAATTTAAAAACTATAAAAATTGTGTATTTACGTTTTAAGGCATAAAACATTTGTCTTTTAATGAATGAAGATATAATTTTATTGTTGGAAAATAAACACTAAAGAAATACTGTTTTAATAATTGTTGAAGTAGCCTATTATGTAGATTCTACTGAACAATAGTAATATATTTCTGCTGCCATGTCTAAACCAAACTTTTATTTTGACAGCTTGCCATGAATACTCTTTCAGTTGTGTGTGTACATGATATGACGATAGATTTACTCAAATGAAACATTCAAATGCTCTTGAAGTAACCCTCAGAGCAGTTCTGGAGATGTGCAAGACCTTAATATCACCGGAAGCGTCAGGATCAGGTCAGTATGCTAGTAAACAGAACAGTGTGTCTGCAGCATACATTAACACAGAGACATGCAGAATTAATGTTTTTTGCGGTTAAATATTGACAAATACTTGAAAGCAGGAGTGTGCCCACTTAAAAATCATAAATCATAAAAACATGGGCCGAGTTCTTAGAAATTAACTCTTTGTAATCATGTTGGTTTAAAGACAACAACAACAAAAAATGTTGTATGTTTGTTTTTCACTCTTTTATTCATTCTGAATATCATTAATTATTAATGCATAAATTCACGAGTACATTCAATAAAATATTTTGCGCAAATATATTTTATATTTCAAAAATGAAGGCAAACTAATTAATCTTTCCTTCAGTAAATGTAATTTACTTGAACTTGACTGGGTAATAAGAATAGCCTCATTCAGAAAAGTTATTGCACTTGAAATCAACAATAGCCTCAAACAACATTCAACAAGCTACATACACACACACTTTGAATAAAGGTGCTTGAGCGTAGCATGGGATCCCGCAGCAGAAAGGCCAGCACCTTGCTAGACTTGCACAATTAAGAAGTAATTGGCAAAACCAGCACAATATCGCGGTGTAATTTGTGCATGTAATGAATCCATTAAGGCAGAAGCAGCCAGGAAGCCCTGGAGGTTGAAGATGCTGAGCTGAAGAAATGAACATTCGACAGGGCAGACAAGTCTAACAACAGTCACGGAGCAGGACTACAACACACACGAGGAACCCAACAGCTCTTGATGTTAATGAGAAAAGGGAGCAGTTAATAAAAGAAACGTTCCTGCATTCAGAAACAGTACGATGGTATGAACCTGAACAAAGGGGTTGTAGACATTTACTAGTATTTTTGTACTATTTTTACCCTAAAAACATAAAAAAATCTCGCTCATTTACTGCATGCTCAGTAAGGTATACAGTATACAGTCTTAGTATAGAAAATCAAGTATACCAAAGGGCCGTGTATAATAAGCATAGATAATTTCTTTTTATGGTACATTGTAATGCATCATGCAGTAGATTTAATCAGCATTTTTTGTCACATGAGGTCTGACATCCATTAATCAGACATAAAAGCCCCACCGGCTCGTCGTCATCTATCCTGCTAAAGGTCAGAGATACTAATCACACTGGTTAACATCTCAGTGAGACAAAGCTGAAGTGACAGACATCATTTAGCTGTGTTTTGCAGAGGCAGAGGAATGGCCGGAGCTTGTTTTTGTGCATGCAGTAGAGCATTAACCGCTCATTATTTGGCTCTCATCTACTCTCTGGGTTGATCTCTCTACCTGTCCCCACTTTACTCTGAGAGATTTGAAAGTTGATTGCATCTCAGTTTGCTTTGTGGCCTCTGAGATGAACAAACACCGTCACACTTTCATAAAGAATTCAATCTAGGGATGATATCACAAACATACAATACTCTTCACATACTGTTTGGGATTGGAAAGATACTTCTACTGATTTTGTAAAACATTATACACCAGGTCTACATGTATTTATTTATAGCAAAAAACAGTAATATTGTGAAATATTATTAGGATTATTATATTTGCAATAACTGATATTTTATAACATTAATATAAAATCAATGCTTAAATGCAGTTGTGCTGTTTAACAGTTTTTATGGAAACTGGGTTTTTATTCCTTGATTAATAGGAAGCTCAAAGGAACAGTTTTTTAATAGATATTTTATTTTATTTAACAACATTTTATGAATGTTTGCTGAACTAAAAGTATTGATTATTTTTAATGTCACAATTAATCCCCAAAAACAAAAAGAGAAAAACAATACATTTTATTCAGCTTATATTCTGCTGTAAGAAAATCATGTACTGTTTGGATAGTTAGGATTTTATGCATTGGGACATTATTATAAAGGCAATTTCACCCCCCTAATTTTCATTACATACTGCATTCAGACATAGCACAATGCATTTTTCATTCAAAGTATTCACGTTTTTTTATTTAAAAATTAATGTAACATACACACACACACACACACACACACACACACATACATATATATATATTTGTATTTTTCCCTTTTTGCCATTTATTGGGTAATTAGAAAAGACTTGAAGTGAAGGTCTTAAGAGCAGCCCATGAATTATTATGATTGCACACAACAGTAATGCAAATAAGATGATTTAGCATTACCTTAATAAGAAATGCCATTCAAATATAGTGCCTCAATGGAACAAATCTTAATGGTCCTAAAATAGGCTTCACTTTGTTCAAGCTAAATATAATTTCTTTTTTCTTTCTTTTGATTTTAGGGTGAAATATTAAAGGGGCATCTCCTGAACAGGGTTTTGTGAGATTCACCCTTTGGCTTTCAGAGCTTAGAAGAAAAACACAACCAAAAAGACTGAGAAGGGGAAAAAATGAATTAAAGGGGTAAAAGAAAAAAAAAAGAAGAAGAAAGAAACTAGCAAAGCAAAACTCAGAGATAAAGAAAATAGACATTCTAAACCCAAGAAAGAGTGTTGGAGAAAAAGGGCAAGAGATACTAGTATAGACTCAATTATACTGAGAGAATAAGAGACAGGCGGCAAGAAAGAGACTGCACTTTTAAGTCATACTATAACAGTCTGAAAGTAATTATAGAGAAGTGGAGATAACATACTCCAGGTTATATGACGCCAGAAATCCAGCAACACTTTCAGAAGTCTCTCAGATTAAGCTTAAACTCCTGAAGGTTAAAGTCAGACTAAAGCGTTGGACTTAATCTGACATGCATCTTCAGCTCCAAGCACTCCAGGGCTTCTGTGACCCATTCACCGTTTGACCTTTTTCTCCCACGTGTCTTCACCCAGAGGCCTCAATCCAATGTGCTTTTTTCATTTCTCTACAGATTAGCCCACTTGGATTACTCCAAAAATGTCATTAAGCAAAACCCCATTTTTTGCCATAATATCTAACATACATGATGTGATAAGACTTGAAGGTTGTGGATGACACAGAGAAGATTAGTTGTTTGGAAAAGGGTAACTTTTCCAAACAAGAAAGAATGTCCATTCTGCTTGATAAGTCCTTTTATATTCTACACAAGAAAGAAACACACACACACATCACATCTGAACCAAATGCTGTGTTGATAAAGATGTGAGCTCGTACTTTATTTGAAGAATTTGGATGCACTGACTCTCCAGCTTCAACACACACACACACACACACACATACAAACACAACTGTTATTCATCATCTAGCACATCAGCACTGGGCTTTTTATATTCACAGTTCTCATAAATAAGCTGTTTAGCTGTCCATATAGATGCTAATATAGGTCATGTATAATGCTTTTGTGCTCTTTTATGCATACGCCCAAAGAAATGCACATTTTGCAACATGTCTGAAAAGAAAAGTTTAAGTATTATAGAAGCAAGGTCGTACACACAAACACGGCTTTAAAGGTTACATGACCCAAAAATTAACATTTTGGCATTAATCACTTACTCCAATGTCACCCAAACCCATAAAAGCTTTGTCTTTAGAACACAGTTTTAGATAATTTTGATGAAAACTAGGAGGCTTGTGACTGTTCCATTGACTACCTAGTATTGAACACCGTTAAAGTCTAGAAAAGTATTAAAGACATTGTCAAAAAAGTCCATCTGCCATCAGTGGTCTGATTTGTATTTTATGAAGGGACACGTCAATACAACAAAAAAGTCAAAAGTCTCCTGGTTTTCATCCAAAATATCTTAAATTGTGCTCCAAACAAAGCTTTACAGGTTTGGAACGACATGGGGGTGATTAATGACAAGATTTTAATTTTGGAGTGGAGATTTTCCATTGTGATTTCACATACAGGCGACATTGCTCTCAAAACGAATACAAACATTGCAGTATGCATGCCAGGTCTGTATGATTGATGTTAAATTGGAAAGAAACACTACATCTTTGTACATACAGTATGTAAACACATAGGCTTCACATATTTCTGTAGTTCATATGAAAATAATTAGGGGTGGGAATCTTTTACAATCTCACGATTCAATTCGATTCCGATTCTTGAGGCCTCGAAGAACTTGAATTTTGAGACGTTTAATAAAAAAATGTTGTAGTTTTGTTGTTTGCTATAATTCACATTTATGCAATCAGGAAAATAGACATAGAAAATGAAATAGAAAAGCGTACCACAGAATAATTAAAACAAAGGGGGAAAAGGAAATGAATAAGAAACGTTTAGTTAATTTAATTTATTTATTTATTTATTTATTTTTGCTAAATCCCACCCTCCCAACACATTAGGTGTTATCGAGATGCACTACACTTCTTTGGCAATGAAACAAGCGATAGACCGCGTTGCGCGTTGAGTTTCGCGGGTGATTCAATGCACAGCTTGTCAGTGATCTACGGCTCTGTGTATAAGCTAGCGTTCCATCTAAATACAGGTGACGGAGATTTAGCGCTAATCAAAGAACCGGCTTTACTGATGAGATGCGCGTAATATATCGTACGATATATATCGCCCAGCCCTATTATCAACTTTACTAACAGTAAATTTAGAGTAAAGCTGATGTATGCAAAACAAACAGGAAATCTAATGTAGGTCGTATTTACTGACCATGTGCTTTTATTGACTATGTTTACATGCGCGCGAATAATGCGATTATTTCCAATAATCAGAGTAAGGACTTAATCGCATTATTATGTTTACATGTCAAGAGCAAGCTTTTCACTCCCGTTTACATGCTATTTACATATTCTTATTATTCGCTAAGAACTGTGGTTAATTTTCTACTAATCACATACCCCACTGCATAGGACAAATTATGGATTAAGATACCTAACTACTATCCGCTGTTTACACTTATTTTTACATTTAACGAAAAACACTTTTATGTTTATATTCCATGCTTTTTCAGCAGCAATGTAATAGTAATTCGTTTGTCTATGCTGCTGTCGCTGTTTCTGAATGAGAGTGAAAGCAGCGAGTTGTGTTTCTGAGTTTCCCCAGAAATGCGATGCTTTCTTATCCGCAAACGTTTCTAATCTGCATATTATTACAGGTTTGTGTTATGTCATTCATGTAAAAGTAATTATAAATGTTTCCGGGGAAATCAGATATTTAAAATAATTAGTAATAGTTTTTTTCCAGGAGTTTGTGTTGCAAAGATTCATATGACAATCCCCCCATATATAACTTAGTCATCTTAATAGATTACGATTATAATTAAAGAGTTTTTGTTTTCAATTAGTTTTGTTTGCTTTCTATTGATACATTTAGCATGTATTTTCGGTTAATTTTTCTCCTGTTCAAATAGCGTAGGCAGAAAATCACGTTTTGTTGATATTGCACACAAATAAGACCCTTTACAGTTCTGACTGATGGGTCTTACCTTTATTAGAAAAAAATGACAACGAAGGCTATTTTGTTTCCACTGAAAGAATAAAAGTGATTGCGCTGGTGCCTCCGCAACCCAGTGTCACGGTATTTATTCGTAGCAGGGACACGTGCATTTCGTTATTTTCGTAAGTCCAGCACGTTTTTTAAACTTAAGATGCATCCAATTGAAATGCATTAGTTTACCTGCTGGACTTACGAAAATAACGAAATAACCATGTCCCTGCCACGAATAAATAGATTAAATTAAATTACATGACTAATTCATGAACTGCCGTGACCGTGAGACTCCAGAGCAAACTTCCAGTCTCTGAACACATATAGCGCACTTTTAGTCGTGATGATTTAAAAAGGCATCAGCTCACTTTCTGCTGCTGACTGCTTGGCCTTTACTTTTAAAAAACTAATACTTATAGGCTATTTAACAAACAAAACTGCTCCAAACATTTTTCTAAATTGACTTAAAAAACGGAAAATAATAATTGTGCCATTGCACACAAAACTAAACTATTTTAATAGCCGAAACAGTAGTAAAAGACTGGTCAGAGCGTAAATACTACGATTAAGGTGTTTACATGTTTACATAATACGATTATGCTTGCTGTGATTATGATCTTAATCGCATTATTATAATCAAAGTATTGCGTTTACATGAGGTAAAGTTTAATTGCAATTTTGTCAAAATATCATAATAATCGCATTAAGAGGGTCCATGTAAACGCACTCATTGATGTTAGAGAATTTGAAACTGGTTGTAGATCAGCAGTGTTGAGTTGCGTGTCTGTATTGGTATGCGTGGATGGCCCTACACGTCTGCCGAATGCCCCTTGTAAAGGTTACTCCCTACAGCTCCCAGATGTGCTACACTATTTGTATAATTGCAAATGTTGCCTGAGACCACCTCAGCAGGTAACTCAAGTAAACCAGTTTGGAATTTATAGCAAAATGTGCGTTTTATAGGAGTTTGTTAACCATTTGCTGTGCTTGAATTTTACAGGGATCGGTTTATGTCAAGCTATTATCTTTTATAAGAACATACTCAACTGGCACAGAAAGTGAAATGTTTTGCCATGGGTCCCAGAACATATAGGTCACTGTTCTGTATCTAATTGTTTTTTTTTTTCTGTTCCAATCTGTTCTGATATTATACTGGAGATATCAAATCACATACTCTGATGTTTATAAACCACCATAAATATTTATTCACAGTGTAATGTGAGCAGTCTAATCATTCCTTGACTTTATGCTTGCATTGAAATGTGATGTTTCACAGCGATTTTCCGTAACATTTATGCGACCGTAGTCAAAGGGCTGCATGTAATGCCTTCTCATTAGTATTCATGAAATAAATGGCCGACACAAATTGTGTTGTTTTTTTTTGCCCTGACCTTGAAATTGCAAATGAAATCATCAGTAGGTGAAGGAGAATTACACCTTCTGGTCATCTCTTGTCTGGATATGTTTGGAAATTGTTTAGATGGATATGTAGATTGCTTCTCATGCGACAGGACAAGATGATGATAAAATAACACTTGGTGTAGAAACTGTCCATCATTCAAAATGTTGATTGGCAATATGGCTCTTTCAAACAACCATATTTTGGATGAAACCTTGGTTACTGTGATCAAATTCAGTACAAATGGCGTGGGGGAACAGTTCTGAGTCATTGTGATCAAAAAGGAAAGGTTTGTGATCGTTTATAAAACAATTTAATAGATGAAATGGTGTCTTAGCAGTGAACTCTCAAATTGAAACCATTCCAGCTCCTCTCACATTTCATACCGCATTCTTACGTATTGAGAAAAAATGACTTTGACATGCGCCTTGAAGTTCTCACAAAGGTCCTTGTGTGAAACTTCCCACATGTGCGAGTGAAATCGATCATTTGATCTGCCACACGTTCTGAGACCTGGATTCGTTCTTGAATAGATGGCCATATAAATTTCTCCCCCACTGACGCAAGGCATTATTGTAAAGAAATATTCAGTGTCATCTTTCTTTGTATGAACATAGAGCGATGAAAATGGTTCACTCTCTTTTTGTCATTACTGAGACAGAGGACTTAACAAAGGCTCAAAGGGCCCACCTGTGTAAGATTTATTCATAACGCGCTGTCTATTTTAGACATTGTTGTTCTTTTGACAAGTAAGTCCTACATTATTCATTATACAAAGGTTTAGTTGGGCTGCAGTATAAATTAAAGTTTATGTATGTGTGTATATTATGTAGATATAAAGGCACACAAATATGTGTATAAATAGTACTTGTATATAATTGGTATTATATATTATAAGTATTATATTAATATATTTTTGTATGCATGTATTTATATATACATAATATAGACCGTCCATACATACACATATTGTATGTAAACAAACTTTTATTTTGAATATGATTAATCACAATGAATCGTATATTTGAATAATGAATATTTTTTAATTTCAGTTTTAATTTAAAGTTTTAGTCATTTGGTTGTTGTTGTTTTTTAGGTTATCCCATTTTAAATATATCTCTATAGATTATGTGGTTTATTTCATTTTACTTGAAATAATTAGATAAAATGAGAAATGCTGCCTTGGTTTTTTAGATAACTATTTTATATTTTATTTGACACTTTATTTTTTACTTTTACAAAAATAACTCAATACAAAATACAAAAATAGATTGTATTTGCAACACAATATGTTGCATTATGCTGAGAAAATATGATTGATTGTCACAGGATCTCCAGCGCAGTTTCACATTCACACTGACTTTAAATCACGCTCAATTCAGAGAAATAATCAGCTGTGTCACAGAAACCACTCCCTTCCTTTAAACCTCAACACACACACAGCACTTCCCCATAACCACTGCCTGCGCCCTCCTCAGCAGAGCAGGAACACACAACATGATAGGACAGACGGCAGAGACATTACCTGGTGCCTGTGCTAATGCTATGACTGGAGCAGACGGTAGCGTTGGGAGGTGCCGGTAACCTCTTAATGCCCCGAGTGTGTGAAGCCTATGGCAAAGGAATTCAAGTAAAGGAATATAAGCGGTGATCTCCAGTAAAGGATTTCCAAGCGAGAGAGAGGAGATTTTGACAGCTGCCATTTCACCATCAGATGGGTAGGGTATGCACTTTTATTGTTGTTAGATTTGAGTGTGTTTTGCTGCTTGTGATTTGTATTTAGCCACGACATATCAAACTGCAAATAGCCCCTGCTTATTTTTTGCATTATAATTACAGATTCAATGAAACCGAGTTTGCAGCGTGTGAAAGGGTGCTATTTTGCAGTGCCTGAGTTAATAAAACGACCTTGAGGCTTGAATAGAGAGAGACTGAGATCTGAATGTGTCAGTTGCCCTTGTACCACCAACATGTCCCTCACTGTGATGAGATGGGACTTGTCTGGTCACTACCTATCAATCAAGGTGCCTAAAGAGACAAACATGCACAGATGAACCTTTAGGAAATGGGAGATATCATTTCTTTGATTTTAGTACTCATACAGTTACCTTTACCTACAGTGAATAGACATTTTTGTGTTTGAGAGCAAAATGAGTAATTAATAGAAAAAGACGTTGTAAATTTTTATTGGAAAGAGATACAATCCAAAACATCTGGTTATGATGTTAGTAACTTTTACACCATTACTAGCTTATGTATTATCAAAAAGCTCTTCATGTCTATGTATAGACAATATTTATATATAAAACATAGATTCTTTAACAAAAAAAATGCATTTGGTTCAGTAAGAGTTGTATACTCGACCCATTTGGACCAAAAGTCAACAATATCTTTTTGGTTATTCATACAGAAAGTAACTTTCACATTCTTGTAAAAAGCTCTGTTTTAAAGTATAACTTTTACAACAATCCTACTACTTTTCAGTAAAAATATCTGCATATTAGAGTGATTTCTAAAAGCATCATGTGACATTAAAGACTGGATAATAGCTGCTGAAGATTCAGCTTTGCCATCAAAGGAATTATAACGTTTTAAAACATTAAAAAAGAAAATTCAATCAATTAAATGCAGGCTTGGTGAGTCATCTTTCCATTTTTTGAGGAATATCTATACATTTATCAGCAGCGTTTATAGAACATAATCAATAGTTGAACAACTTACAGTTTAAAACTTGTATTTCAAAGCAACTATGAAGTCTATCAGTCTATGTCATGTTTAGTGTGGTTATTTAATGAAGTAAAATACTTCAGGACTGCACTGCTTTCTCTGTTTGAATGCTTGTATTGCATGTGTATGTTCTTTCAAAGCATTTTCATGCTAAATTATAGTATCATTTGTAAATCATCAGTTTAGAAATACACCAAGAATCAATATTTGTATGTGAGGATCAGTTCTTTTCATGCAATACTGATATTTGAACTTAGAGGATTTGTTCATTCCTTAGTACGTGTTCAGCCTGGCTGTGCCTGTTTCTTCTGTCTACTTCCTTTATCGACCCAGAGATGGCAGGGTCTGAGGGTCGTGTTTCAGACAGCTGAATGAAGTCTCAGGCTGTCACAGACTGCCCACTCATACATGCCTGTCATCTTTGGGGCAACCTGAATAGACGAGTTTGAGACTTTGACAGCTGCTAGGCAGATCTCTGGCTCTAGATGGCGCTACACTGTCCCTGCCGCACTGGAGAGAGCAGACAGGGAGGATAACAAGACACGTCCTCCAAACTCTTTGTTTATTTAGACTCAACCTCAGCAGTCATGTTGGACGAGGGGGAATGTCTGGGTGCCTGATAATGTCTGAGCACGCTGAAACTGCCTCTCCTGTTTGTTTGTCTGTTTGTGCTTGTCGTTATTCATACATCCCTCTAGATACGTCGCAAGGACAACGATTAGAAAGATAAAAGGTCCCTCATTTCCTGTTGCTTTTTAAACAAGTAGTAAAATATAGTTCTCCATAAATGGCTTTTAGCTACAGCAGTGAAATCGCTGGTTGTACTTTATCAAACATTTCCTTGATTTGGAGTTCTCGTGTGGTTTCCATAAGGTACCTTGGAGATGTTAAAAAACTACAGTACTGCAGCCAACAAAATCTTAAGATCTTAACCTATATAGAAAAGACTTCATTTGGAAGTTGGCTAGAAGTTTTTGTATGTAAAAAGAAAAATAGTTTTGTCATTACTGTCATGATTTACAAATTTAAACCAGTAGGGTTTTTGATTGATTGATTGATTAAAGAAATGGTCTCTTAAGAGACTTTAATTTGGTTGAAATGTTTTAACATGCAAGTGTAAATGAAAATAAGTTGGTTTAGTTCATGGCTATTTAACAGACTTTTTTAAAGTTCTTGTGAGGAATGATAGTTTGAGAACCAAGGCCGCTGAAGAAAGCTTTTAGTTATGAGAGCCCTACAGCACACCAAACTAACTCGAAAAACAAAAGCGCTGGCTCAGCAAATTTGATAAAAACCTGTTTTAATAACAAAGAAGGCACTTGGTTGACTCTTTCAAAGTAGTAATACTCAATAATTCAATGGTTTATCAGTTTGCGTTTGATCATTTTGTGGATTGCATCATCACAAGGCAAACCCACTGCAGGTTTCCTTAGACGTTACGTAGACTTTAAGCGACACATTCATTCAAGCAAAGCTCTCAAGCATGGTGAAGATGATGTGAAGAACAACTGACCACGACTTACCCTCCAAAACAAATTGCATTTCCACTACGGGGAAGTTGTTTGCTCTTTTAGACAGGATGCAGGATTGAAAAGTAGTTGTTTTGCATCGGATGGAGGGAGTGCAACTGTACAACGCTTAATCCATCACAAAGACCCGCACGGGGGAAACCGTGATGGAGGACCACACGTGGACAGGATCCCTCAGATTAGAGATTAGGCCTGTGAGCGATGCCAAAAGCGTGTTTAAGCTCCACTATGGCGTAGGGGGGGGATGGTAAATATAGGCAGAGGAAAACATCCCCCGTTTGAACATGCATGCTTAGATATACTTATATGGACAGTGTTAAACGAATTGTTTGCAGACTATATAAACTAAACAGGAAATGGTTATCTGTCAATCTGGACTGAGTTTGAACTTGCTCTTTTTCATTTGTAGTTAGGTTTGGATAGAACTTGCTTTTTTCAGACATGAGCTGTGGTGGAATGAACAGTATTTGCTAATAAACAACTAGCTGTTCAATTTACTGGAGTTTACTAGTCCACCGTTGCCCTTAAGACAGGAAGATGACTTGTTTTTCTGTTTGATCAGGTTTAAGAAGGGTGCAAGGAGCACTTATCCCAAAGAGGCTTAATTTTCTCTAAATTACAGCTGGACCTAAAGGCAAACATGTCTGCGTCTCAGTGCTGGGGTGGCTGTCGGGTGGATGGCCGATGCCATGTAATTATGTGTACATGAAATGATGCTGATTTGAATTGCAAACCTACATTACAGTAAGTGCTTTGGAATGGTCACTGAAATCATTCTGTACTCTTTCGTGATTGTTGTTATTGTTTTGCAGCTTTACAGATTACAAAGTGGTTGTTACCTGAAAGCACTAGTCTGTAGAATAAATAAATATAAATAAGGCATCATTTACTCACCCTCAGGTTCACTTTCTTCTTAGCAACAGAAAAAGAGTAATACTGAAGAGTGTCTTGGTTGCTTGTAGCTCTGTCCATTTTAACTTGTAACATATGTATATATATATATATATATATATATATATATACACATATATATCTTCCAAGTTTTTCTTTTTGTGTTTTACTGAGAATGGCAATGGCATATGTAATAAAAACTGAACTGTACCTTTAAGAATGGATCACAAAGTAACTATTGAGAAGGAAAGAAATTAGTTAGTTGAGATAACATGTAATTTCACACCAAAATCCACTACAGAGTAACACTAGGGATTTGTGTCACTATAGACAGTTTTCAACAATGAGGTTTTTTTCCAGACGACGCAACTGAAATCAGAGATTAAGCTGTTCCGTGACCTCAGCTGGTAATTTAATTCGCACTTGTACTGTAGATTCACTAGGGTTTGTTTCTAAGGAATCGGTGATTAAGCTAACGGGGGAAAAATAGCAGTCTGGCTCTTTTCAAATATACTGTATGCTTTTTCCATATTCATCGGGTGGAAATGAATTTGTTCCATGGATTGAAGATGAGAGTGAAGTCAGACCTGGAATGACACATTGTGATCCTGTCTTTTGAGTTTGCAGGAAGCTCAGCAGTCTGTCAGCCCAGACTGCAGGCTGAGAATAGCAATGAAATGAATCAATAAAAGCTGGATGAGAAAAAGCCAGAATAAAAAGGAGTGTTAAAACAAAATTCTAATAATAATTAAGTGTATTCATCAGTAGTTGGCAACAATCTTTAAAAGTGAGTCATTGAATCATTACCATTACCATTCAGAAATGAATCAGATGGCTGTACATAAGAGTGAGTCATTGAATGATTCATTCAACTGATTCATTCATTGGTGTAGTAAAAACAAAACAAAGACACCCTCTGCGTCCGAAATGTAAGTTACTGTATTCGGCAAAGAGCTCAACATCCTTCAAATATATAGTGGAAGTAAATGTATTCCATGGTCATTGTCGTGTTTTAGCCCCAGTTCCAGCTAATAGAGTGACAGAAAAGTGGACCTAGAACCAAATGAATAAATTTGTCACACTGTTTTCCTTGAAGCCTTACTCTGACAAGCAGGAAAGATTTTATTACTCCCCAAGCCTTTTAGCATTAAAAGATTTGAGGACCTCAGTAATGAACTCTGTCAGGTGGCTCTAAAAGCACTAAGTCACAGTGACCTCCCGCTTCGTACAAGCTTCAGAAAAGTGTAATAGGCTTTTGCATCACTGACTTCGACTGCATCAATTTGTACATATAAAATAGCAACTCATCATTATTCCTGCCTGTGTCCGTCCCATTCAGGAGTGAGTCATGCACTCTTGAACACATGACTCCTCTGACTCATTAGATGTCCTCATGGATGCTTTTATTTATTCCTTGTGTGCTGAGACATTACCAAACTGGCTTGTGTGATCCGTAAGGACATAACATGATACATTTTCAGCTTCCTGCTGTTCTCCCCTCATCACTGCTTTACACTTTAGAGCTTTGAGGAACAGCACATGTACATCTTGAGGCTACCATTGAAGAACAGATGTTAATAAGGCTGTCTGGACCACTTTGGTCCAGTTTCAACCTGTTTTAGTTTTCCTTTAGGGATTCTTCGTTCAGGAAGAGAGCAAGGAACAAGAAATAAGAGAGAGACCCTCACTATAGAACAGCTTTGAGCCTTTACTCTAATTAGAGAACATCACTTCTCGACCGTTAGACTCCAAACTCCAATATGTCACCACCTGGAAGCTATCCGTGTTGTTTTTTTCTTTTCTCTTTTTGATGAGGGTCCTAAAACCACGCTAGCCTACATTGAGAGGTTGTTTTTTCTGACCCCACGGACGCTCTAAACTGTGCACTGGGGCAGGCGATAGCATCTGGGTTTTGCCTGAGCGACGCCCATTGTTTAGGTAATGATGTCAGAAAGGAAATGCGTAAGCCAGGCCGCCCTCCTTATGTAAGTAGACGGGAGGAGGCAAAAGAGGGAAAAGATTATAGAGATGTTATTCAAACCGTTAGTCCTAAATACAGCTGTGTGTGTGTGTGTTTTTAGACCTCTTTTACAAGACAACAGAGACTTGTCTGTGAAAAAGGCGTCAACTGGACAACGTTTTTGACATTTTGATGCACTTTAGACCATTTTTAGACGTTCCTGACTGAAGTTTTTTTATCTGAAGGGGAGAGCTTACTCATTCTCGTGTCATTCCAAACTTGTGTGACTTTGTGGAAATATTTTGAAAGCATCTCAGTGTTTTGTATGGAGAAAAACGTATGTCTTTTGTGTCCCACAAAGAAAAGAAAGGATTTGGAATGACATGAGGGTGAGTAAATTTTAAATTATTGTGTGAACTATGCCTCTAAGGTGTTAGAAATCCACCCAGCTGCACTAATCCACATCATTAGTACTCAAAAAATACAAAGTTGGATTGTGACTCTCTTCAGGTTCAATTGTGAGTGTGTAAACTGGCCGATGACATAGCAGAGTTAAGAGCACTTTTTGGCTACACTTCTCCAGCGTGTGTGCGACACGTTAGGAGCTCATATTACTGCAGCCGTTGAAACCTGAGAGAGAGGGACTTCCTCTATCCAAGTCGTCCAGTTTTAGTCCATCCTGCGATCATGCTAGTCTATTTATAGACATCCTTTTGTCATTCCAGAGGGGCTTCCCAATCCCTTCATGGCTTTCCAGCCTACGTTCTTTTGGCTCTGTTGCTCCAGACTCGGCGGCCCGGCCCGTTCCCTCCTCTTTGGGTCGGGCTGGCCGTTTATATTCCCGCCATCACGTAATTAGTTTTCCGGACTGTGGAATTCCCTCCCCTTCTCTGCACACCCCTCAGAGCACCCCTTCCACAAAGTCAGAGGGAAAAAAAGAGAGAAGGAAAGAGCGCGCGCGACAGAGAGGGTGAGGATTTAGTGGTCTTTAGTCGGACTGAGAGCGTGCCTCTTTTTCCTATGAGACGGCTTTGCCTGGCGAGGAGATGGGCAGCCACAGGCCAAAGGGATGTTGATGTTTGTAGGGATCAGAGATCGACATGTGGTGTTTGCACTGCGCTTCAGACAGAAGCCAGTCTCTGCTGGAACTGGGGAGCTGGTAAGATATCAGAGTGTGTGTGTGTGTTTAAGAACATGTTTAGAAATAAAAGTAGAAATAAGTTTTAAGTGTGTTTTTACTGTGTGGAGCATGGATATTGTATCTGGGTGTGTTTGAGTAGATTACAGATGTTTTATGAGACTTATAGCTCTGTGGCTCTTTGTTTTATTTACCTGCTTTGAATTATAGGGGATCTTCCTCTATTGCGCAAACCCCTCCATTGTTGCTCTGAGTGCACTTCTGCTTCTAGTTGTGCGGTTGAGGGATGTTTCAGTTAATCTTGCGCCGGATAGGCGCGTTTATATCAATGTCATTTCTGGGAAAATTAGCTTTAGTGCTATTCCAGATTTTTCCTTTTCTGTTTTTCTACCCATCACTTATTGTAAATGCAGATTGTGTTAGTCAAAGTTTCAGCTGTTTACATCAGCCATTCTGTATGTTTTTATTGCAAATGAATGAAATTTGTTTTTCGGTTGTATATTTTCTTAGCTTGGTCATGGGAGGGTGCCATAGTGGCACTGCCAACAAAATGATTTGATCTTATTAATCATAACAAATAGAGACATATATATTATGTTAGTAGATCAACCCCATTGAATTTCATGTAATACCAGAATAAGCTTGGTGATGTTAGTAAAACAAGCTTTATTTGAACAATGAGTGCTTTATATGAAATGCCGAAGCATTTGCCAATCATCAACAGGGCTGCATTCATGCAACGTGCCACGCTTGTGAATACAGCTAGACTGCTCCTCTAATGCTCTCAAACCTGGATTTAAAGCACTGAACATGTCATGTGAGGGTCTTAAAGATCTGCACTTGAACATTTATGTTTAAATATAGGTGCACAAATACCAGTCAGTGACAGTGAAAAGTAAAAAAGCACGTAAATCTGTGGAAAAACCCCATCTGTAATTTTGACAGTTTCTTCTGCCCCTTCAAAGCCCAAGAAGGTTGTTTAGGGTCAGTTTTTTTTTACATGTAGAATGTAATGAAAGACTTCTGTTTCACTGTTCTTTCCCTTTACCGAAAGGCTCATGATATTTACACACAAATATAAAGCAGCCGTTTTCAACTATTACAATTAGAAGAAATTTTTCTTGAGTGGATTAGTACAGTATGTGACACCGGGGTCATGTGACTCACCTTTTTCTGCAAGTATGGCAAAATAAGCAAAATATTTGTATCTACATAAGCATTTATTGTTTTAACTGTGTAATTTCAAACGTACTGCATAAACGAAACTAAAGTCAGTTGTCAGGGTGGCAGCAACACCTTCAGAGCAAACCCGAGAGTTGAAATGAAATGTAGTTTAGTTATTGTAAATGTTAATGTAAATGAGCTTGTTATCCTGGTTAGACTCAGCATCTGCACCTCAGCTTCACAGTCAATTAGAGGAAGTATGAGGTTAAAAAAGCTCAGCAAAAATTGCTGCCTAAAAAGAAAGGAGAAAAGTGTCATTGTGGCCTCTTCAGAGGAATGAAATGTAAATAAAATGCAGTTCAGCCAGTTTTTTTTTACTTTTTTCCGAAATTAAGATTTAAACATGATCTGAAAGCTGAATAAATAAGCTTCCCATTGATGTATGATTTTGATGGATAGAGCGATATTTGACTGAGATACAACTATATGAACATCTGGAATCTGTGGGTACAGAAAAATCTAAATGCTGAGAAAATCACCTTTAAAGTTGTCCAAATGAAGATCTTATCAATGCATATTACTAATC
>JAUCNO010000044.1:9848448-9858490 GCA_032353835.1 Enteromius viviparus
TGCAGCGCCGATCAAAGTCGGACAAATGATCTTACCAGAATGCATTGTTTTGTAAGGCGGCAGCCGATTTCTTGCGGTTGCCGCATGAAGTCGAACACACCTATTTACCTCCTCCTCCCGTAAAGGCATATACTTGCGCAGCAAGAAATAATAACCGGGGAGGGGGGTGGACGCCCTGAAGGCTGAGAGGCCAGAGTCATATAGATGCCTTCAGCGCGGATCTAGAGTCCACAAAGGCCATGGCGGGTCTGGGGCCTCTGAAGGTACAGGGACCCAATCCCAAATCTCGTGCATCCGCGGCGTGGGCAACGGACGCTGCACTCGCGGCATGGGGATGGGTTTGCGTTCTCGCTGCCCGTGAATGAAAACGCGCTTTTACGGCGCGGGACTCAGACCCCGCCGCGGAATAGCGAGTCTTGAGCCGGGCATCTGTAGTGCAGGTGTTGGACGGTGTTCTGGCTGCGTGCACTTCCGCCAATCCTCCTGAAGAGCGTGGTCGAGGAGGAAGCCATTGGAGGAGACTGTGGAGGTTTTCCTATGCCCAATACATCCTCTTTTTCGCAGAATATTTTCCCCTCTTCTAAAAGTTGAAACAGCTTACAATACTCTTTCAAGAATAAGGGATTGCTGGAATCTATTCTAAATATAGTTTGTTTGTTTTTTTAAATTTGTGTACAATCACAATAATAACAGCTGTGCTTTTTTAAATAAAGGGAAAAATTGATGCGTCTTTCTAAAAATTAATCCCTGAAATCGAATTTACCTTTTTATTTTTTATTTTATTACAGCCACGTATCAATTCAAATTAAATTGTAATATAACATATTTGGTTATTAATGGCTTAAGGACCGTCGGTTGTCGGTTAAGAAAAATTAAATAACCCAAACTCCTATTTCCAATGCAGTCTAACAAGTTTATCAGGGAAAAATAATAATTAATAATAAAAAAAAATCATAGCCTATACAACTGCACCAGCTTATGAATAGCTTACTCAGGCAGTTACTCGGTCTCCTGCTAGATCCTGCCATGGTGACGTGAGGTTTGAAAATTAAGACTTTGAACCACACGAACGGGATTTTTAAGTTTTTAAGTGGCGGTGCACTAAAAAGGCACTGATATATTTTAAGATCAGCCAGTGCAAGTTTCTTCTGCGAAAAGTGTGTTTGTTCATTATATCAGTTAATGATCTATAGCCTATACTGTATGTGTGAAATCTCCTGTAACTCTCGAATTGTTAGCTTTTCAAAAGTTTTTTCCCCCCTCTGCAGCTCAGATTTTGTGGGCAGTTCTCCTCTCACAGCAACGCCCCCAAGCGCACAGCGCGAGAGTTTCTAAGAGTAGGGCGGTCTGGTGTTCAGATGACTTGAACTTGGTATGCTGTTTGTATGCGTAGATGATCTGTTGAATCCATTAATCCATTTAGGCGCTATAAATGGAATTCTTGTGAGGGGGGAAAGGATGGAAAAGTCGGACGCATGCGATCCATACAGCCGACCAGCGCGCAGGACACAATGGATAGTGAGCACTCTGGCGTATCATTACGGACTAGACCGTGGAGTGGAAAACGAAATTATAGTCCTCGCCACCGGGCTGGATCAATACCTCCAAGAGATATTTCATCACTTAGACTGCCAGGGAGACGGAAAAATCCCAACCGAGGATTTTAACATTCTTTGCGAAATTTTAGGACTCGGTAAAGACAGTGATCTGGAGGAGTGCGCGGGGATATTGGATAACCTACCCAAAGAGTTCAGCTTCAGGCAGTTTCACGCAAAGCTCTGCGGTTTTTTCAGTACCAAAGCTGGATGCCAGTATGAGAATGGGAGGTTGTTGGTTGGCAAGGAGAGCGAGCATATAGAGACTCAGATCAGACTCAGGAGCCCCTTGAGACGGCGCAAGAAGCTGCTGTCTTTGGGTACCAGCGTGAAGCGAGAGAGAGGAGACCCTTCTTCTCCCACCGTGGACAGACACGCGTCAAGTTGTAGGCAGCTTGGCTCCTGCACCAGGGAATGCTACGAGGAAATTGTGGCCCTGGAGGAGGCTGAGGACAGGATAGCCAAACTTGAGGAGGAAAATGCGAGTCTCAGGGAGCTGGTGGAGGACATGCGTGCGGCTCTTCAAAGCAGTGATGCTCGCTCGCTGGCCTTACAGGTACTGGCATTGTGATCAACTTTACACGAGGAATTTATTTCTAAAAACGTACAGAAATCATGCAACAATATTCTCTAAATGAAGTGTAATTGGAATTGTAGTTTTATAGCAGAACTGATTAGGCCTAGTAACTGAATACATTTAATCTGAATTCAGTAATCAGATTCCAAAATAGTACTTCTAATAAATTTAATTACATTTTACTATGCTCAAAATAGACTACAGCTACTTTCTATGTATTACGTGATCACATATTATTTACACACTAGCAATACGTTTTAAATTTATCTTTTCATTTTTCCTTTCTTAAATAGCCTACTGCTTACAGTATATACACTCTGAAGTCTGACAGTTTTGTGGACTTTCACACAGAGATCAATCATTAGTTAGATGGCAACACATTAAAGTGCACAAATTCACACACTTCTTTTGTAATCTGGTCCTATTTCACCTAATATATAATATATAAGATTTTAAAATAAATACTTTAATAATTAAATATCAGATTTGCTTTTTCATTTGTTATGTTTATAGTCACATGACATGCAGGTAAACAAATATAACACTTTTGTTTAATTTTATCTTGATTTAATTTTTTTAATAAATTCTTATTTATATCAATGTGTGGAATGAGTTAGGTCAAAAGTAATCTAAAAGTAGTCTGATTATATTACCTAAAATGTGTAATGTAATGGATTACATTACTAGCTATAATATTTGCCATGTAATTTGGATTCAGTAACAGAACGCAATTTGCACATAATTCACCCAGCTCTCGTTTTGTCACCCACATCTTAAATACTCCACTTTGACCAAAAACATTCTACTGACATGTTTCTGTGTATCATAGGTGGGCCTGTGGAAAAGCCACTCGAAACATAAACCAGAGGGTGGCTGTTTCATCGCCCACCAAAGGCGAGCAGCTCAGAAACCCAACATATCTGGAAACCTGAAGGACATCCAGAGTTTCCTGAGAGAAGTGGAGTACATCCGGAGTTCCCGGGACGGGCAGATCGAGGAGGCCATGCTCTTCAACCAGAAGCTGGAGCAGGAGCTGCTGCTATCACGTGAGACCATGCTGTTGCTGGAGGAATGTAACAGGACTCTAAAGAAGGAGCAGGTTGAGATGAGAAAAAAAGTGGAGGAAGCCAGACAAGCTGTGCTCAGTGGCCTCAAGAAAGTGAAGGAGCTGGAAACCAAAGCCAGTCATGTGCCGGTTCTGCAGAGGCACATTGAGCAGCTAGAGATGGAGCTCTTGTTCTACAGGTTAGTATAACACTTACATAATGTGCCAAAAGCAACAAATAAGTGAAATGTGTAACACATTATTTACTGAACTGCTGGTTAATGCAGTTTTGACAGCGCTCATTCAGAAGGCCTAACTAGGGATCATGTATTCCCACAGACGTTTGTCATGGTGAGGTAATCTGTTTTTACATTGGGGTAGCTTACTTCAGCAATCATGAAACATAAAGAAGAAATTATCCTCACTTACCACAGTTTGGCATCTGTTTCGGGGGATTTCAGTGATGTAACTGTAAAAGACACTGTCAAAACATGACAATTTGGCAAACGTCCTAACAAGTGAGGATGTTTATAAGTTATGACGGAAATGGCAAAGCTAATCTTAGATTAATTAAATAGTACTCTCTGGCACGGTTTCACAAACAGGGCTTAGCTTAAGCCAGGACTAGGCATTAGTTAAATTAATATAACTTTTACAAAAATGCCTTATTAGAAAATATTACAGGTGTGCATTTTAACACAGAACAATGACACTGACATGATTTGTCAGAGCAAGATATTTTAATCTGAGACAGTTTAGTCTGGGACTAGCTTTAGCCTTGTATGTGAAACTGGGGTTCTGTTGTATGATTCTGAGTGTAAAAATAAAAAATTATTTGATTTTGTTTATGAGAATTTTAACAAGATTACAGCACAATCCTGCGAGAGGCTAATGTGTTATTGTCATCTAACCTGACAGCAGTAAACAGTCTCATGACATAATGTAGCTTCACAGTTAACTGAGAATTCTTTGGGTTAAAATTCCCCCCCGCCAGATCTTGCTGGCCCTGATTGTGCAAAAGTGTGCCAACATACATGCTATTTAAGTTGGCTTGATGTGGTTCTTCTCTTCGAGTGCAGACCTTGTTATGTTTGGGTTTGTTTAGTTGTCAACGTGTGTGGCAAATGGGCTCCCATTTTGGTTAGCTAAAAATTATGCACAGCTACTGCTGGAAGCCACTTATTTCGCAGTTTGGGTTTTATACTTGGGCTGTCATTGAACTTTCCTAGTGTGCAACCATTTAATTTACGTTTAGCAGGAGTTAGACTTAACGTCATCAATGTTTACATATTTCTTGAATGCTAGTTTTGGGACAGCATTCCTTGCAAGCGGATTGACTGCAAGTCTGGAGGTAAAAAAGTGTTTTCTCATTTACAGAGATATATTGACTTTCTTATTGAGAGACATTATTGCACTCGGACTGCAGTATCCTTCTTCTTCTTCTGATAGTTTAAATAAAATGTCTGGATTTAGTAAGACATATTAATAAATGTTGAGGTGGTCCTACCCTCTGTTCAGTAGTAAGATGCAGGTCTTACTGACAGAGACAAGCTGACATTTTTTAATGAACGTTCACTTTTATACCTCCACGCTGCACTAATCTATGTAAAGTCTGTGGTGAACTTTACCAGAAAGCCTTTCTATGGCCCCTCCATTGATGCTCTTAAGCCAAATAATTCATTCCAGATCACAATGGAGCTGACACATTTGGAGAGAGTTCCATTCAGCCCAGTAAGGCCTGACCTAAACAGATTGAAAGTTCCCATCTATCTTCAAACAGTTTCCCCGCTCTAGAGAATAATGGATGAACACTCCCTGTCTATAACCTAGCAACAACTCCTACCACCCTCAAGAAGTTTAGAGATCTCAGCATGCTGCTTAAGAATGTTTAAAAGCAAGTTCCTGTTTGTTGTTACATTAAACTACCATACCAATTATTTGTGATGCTGACGAAGAGTATGTTATTCAGAAGCACTGCGTCCTTTGTAGACTTAATTAGTGTGGGTTTAAATAATTCCTTGGGCTGTGCCGCTGTTTTAATTTTCAACCATAACAAGTAACAGACCTCTCATCTCTATGCCATATTTAGTCTTTAAGTCTTCACACTTGAAAAGAATATAGTATAAATTTGCATGCAGTTATTGACCTATCTTTTTTGCAAGATATAACATCTTTTGTTAAACTTCAGAATGATCATTGTGACAATGAAGAATAGAGTAATGATGCTGAAAATTCAGCTTTGCATCACAGTAATAACTTTTTTTTATTTTAAATATTGGTATTCATTCTTTTTTTTACCCTATTTTATCTGGATTTTGAAACTCCAGTCACTGCATCTTTTCTCCTAGTAACGTTCCCAAAATGTAGCAATAACTGCAATAGATTTCCTCCTTGCTGAAATTGAAAGTAATTGTAGCAGTCAGGAGGCTTGTGTTTCAAGTGCTCTTTTTTTGGGAGGGAAATGTAAACGTCCTTTGTGCCTTAGCCACGTGCAGAGCTCTCTGGCTGGTATGTGGTAGATCAGAGCAGGGTTTTTCTTTGAGGCCCGAACACCCCATGGGCAAGTGCTGAAAAGTCCCTAGAGTGCATCCAATGGGCACGCAGCTCTCTGAAAACAAAAACGGTGGAGGATAGCTTTTGATGCAGCTGCCAGTGGGCGAAGAGGATACCGGTCATGCTCCGTAGGTCATGGACTGACCCATTCACACTGAGAGCATTGCTTTTTATCTGGAGAGAGGTGTGTCCGCTGGCTATTTTTATGTCCTTTTTGTTCAGACCTAAATGCAGTTTTTGTAATAATCACACATTTTAATAGCTTACTTCAGTTCCCCCACCTGCCACTTTAACCTCCCCATCTGCCATGACCATATTTGACTCCTTTTCCACACAAAAGGGATGTCTAATAAACTAATTATCTCTTTTTTTCAGAGTAGTCATATCATATAGAAATGTTGTATTTTCAGGGACACCATTATAATGTTTAATTTCTTTCTTCAATATGTGTTATAACACAAACCTGGACTTCAGAGGTACAACTTTCTCCAGATTCTGCTGGTACATCAATATTATGTGATTCATAATATCATCATATTATAATGTCTTATTATTTTCTTGAAAACAGTTGGGCTGCCTAATATTTTTTTAGATAAGTACTTAAGAAAGTATCTTGTTTAAAATTGGCAGTAAGGTATTTTAAAAGCTTTCTATTCAAAATAGATGCTTTTCTTTTTAAGCTTCTTATTATTTTTCCCAAAACCATTATAAAAAAATTTCAGGATTCTTTGACAAATATAATGTTTTAAATAATTATTTTAATTGGAAAGAAAAATGCATCATTATTATTGATATTTAAAAAAAAATTCACTTTGAATGAAAGTATTACAGAAAATAATTATTGAATGGAGAAACGTGTGTTTTTTTTTTTTTTTAAATGAGCCATTTTCAGTCATTCAGAGAGAAAGAGAGAAAGTCCAAGTGTAGATCTCACAGATATTGTGAAAGGTTTCCTGAAGCCCTCTTGGCCCTAATAAAGAAAGAGGAAGAGGTTTAGATGAAGGCCAGGTCTTGTGGGGGAAGTGGTGGGAACAGGCCTGATCTGTTCAGTTCATTTCCATGAAAAACACACCATCCGTGTGTGTCCTGCCTGGAGGCGTTTTTCTCTGCCTCAGAATCCAAGATGGAGCGAAGCCCTTTGCCTAGACCCCAAGATAACCGCAGCGAGGCGGACCTCAGGACAAAAGAGACAGACGGTACGAGAGGAACACAAAGAGAGGAGGGGTGGGGGGCATGAGCCGCCATCTGAAGGAAGAGGCAACACTTGGCTGGTTGTTCAGTGGGGATGAATTTCCACCATCCTACTCTATTTATTGCTCAGCTTTCAGACATGCTTTATGTCTCTCTGTTCATACCAGGTGAAACGCATCGCATTTATCATCGGGTCTGTGCAGTTTTTTTAGCTCGGCTAACATCACAGAGACTGACATGCTAAATGTAAGGTCGTCTAACCACTCTAAAATAATCAGTTATTATTCAGAGAACTATTATTTCAGCTGCGGTGCGGCCGACTCACATACAATGTGTCTGGGTAACCTGTTGTACCTCAACACATAATAACAGGGCTGGACAGATGGAATGAACAACCCTTTGAAAATTCCCCTCTATTATGTCTGAATAAGGTAAAGAAATGTCAACAAAATGAGGCCTCATAAAAATGTTGTCTTTAGGAGGATTTTATACAGCTGGATTTTTTGGTCCAGTATTTTCAAAGCACTTGGAGAGTGAAAAACTCCAGAGACCTTGATTTTTTTTTTTTCAATTTTCAAACACAGCTACGGACATTTCCCTTTCTCCTCCCACCCTCGGCCAGCTGATACTCTTCCTCTGCAGACCTCAGCACTAATAAACTGCTCAAGATGTGGGAGAAACGTTCTCGAAAACGTTCTTCTCCCTCTTCCTTGCAAACACTTGTCTGGAATGGAAACATGCACAAGGCTCAATCTGTAGAAGTCCATTTGGATTCTTCTCCAATGTGTTCGTTTCATGTTTATGACTTGTGAAGATGTGTAAACACTTCACAAACTTCCTTCAAAGCTGTGTTTACTGGGACTGCCCTCGTAATAACAAAGATTCCGGACCCTGATGAATTACCGTCTGGTTCTGTTTGGAATCTCCAGACGGACGGTTCCAGACAGAATCCCCCACCGAGATCAGGTGATTTCCCGCGTCTCAGACCATATAGTGGAAGAATAACAGCATCTGGGCATCTGCCAGTTTGACTCAGCCTCTCTCTCTAGTCTTACTTAACCAGGGTATCATGTTACCAACCATGTGCCTAGTCTTAATTGTGGACATCTGTTTCCTAGTCTCAAGATAAATCGATTACTTTATCAGCATTTATCAGGGACCTTGCAACATCCCCGGGCAGAAATGTAGTTATTTATGTGGTTGTTTAGCATATAGGATTGTCTCATCTTTCTAAGTCTTCATTCCAATGAAATACTAGGTGCAAGAGGGGGTCTGGAAGTTCAGACCCTGCTGTAATAAACACAGGAAGTGCACGTCTAAACCACAAACAGCTGGGCTCACCCCACGTTAGCACATTACTCCGGTCCAGTGTAAATATAGTCGCAAGATAGAAACCTATTGTTAGCAGCTTGACCACCAAAATAGAGTCCTCGTTCAAGGCAAGAGATGAGACATGCAGCCAAACGTGATACACAGACTAATGAGATACAGACTTTGCCACAGTGCTGTCTTGCATCTGCTTTGGTTTTGTAACTTGCCCTAAATTTTTTTTGTGTAAGTGTTGTCTTTTTTCTCTTTTAATACATACAAGAAGTTTTTTAGCCTGTGTCTGTCTCAAAAAAAGAACATTTTGAGGTTCAGTATGTGAGATTTAAGCCTTTCTACAGAGACTAAACAGACAGATGCTAGTACAGCCAATGCAGACTGGTTAGGAAATGTCCAATCCACCTCCACTTTTCCAGTGAAAATAAAAACAGACTTTTAGGCCATTGGGTTTCCAAGAAATACTGAATATAAAAGCTTATGTTTTGCATTTAAATTCTACTTATCCCGCCTCACAAAAAATGTGATAGAATATTAGTTTAACTACTCACAAGTGCTATTTTATTGGTCACTGAATAAGAAGTTGCTTTATATATAAGGTGGATGTTTGGAAGACAGCGGAGAAGGAATCAAACAGAAAGGAATAAGTGGCCGGGAGAGCTAACGTATGCCAGATGGAGGTTCTGTCATATTTGGGCTTTGTGTTTGTCTTATCCAGACATATGCTCTGTTCTCTTTGTTAATGCTATGAAATAAACCCAATATGTTTCAGCATCTTAGCATCTAAAGTGGGCGTTATATGTTACATACTGTCTATTAAATTTCTCTCATTTTGTTAGAGCTGTAGCCTAGAGGTTAGCGCACATACCAATGTTGTGTTTTATAATCGTGACATGTTGAAGAGTGCTGTGAGTTCGAATCTGGATAGCAAAAAAGACTAATTTACTTTATAGCTTGATTTTTGCATGATCACACCAAAAAAGTATTCAAAAGCATCCTTGCTAAATCAAATAATTAATTTGTTTTAAAAAAAAATAGTAGTGACCCATCATTTATCATGATGTTTAGCTGGTGCTACTATGGCATATGCCCCATAAAAACTGCCATTTTTTGTGCTACATGCACTTTTTCAAGCTGTTTGGACTGAAATGTGTGTTGGGAGTGTGTGTACACAACCACCCTACAGTGATAAAGATCCACAAGTAGTTTTATTTTGCCCCTTCTGAAATCAAGCCATTCTCAAATGCATGTCGGTGTGGCATCACACAGACAGAGGCCACTCCCACAACAGTTGATTGACAGCAGTATGTCACACAGACTGAACTGGTGTCTTACCTCAGACCCGCCCTGAGTGAGCCGTCATCAGACTGAGATGCAGAAACAAGCAAGACTCCTAAGAGATTGAGGTGTTTTTTTGTTGAATGTAGTAATGAACAGAGCAGTAGTGATTTACTCTCAGCATCTGAGGGACTGAAGACGCAGAGGTAAACGTAACATTACGTTTGATTCTGAAGGGAAATGCACCACTGATCAACCGAAATGTGTTTATGTTCGCGAGAATCATTCATGATCCAGCCTGACCTACAGAAGCAGTGAGTATAATGTCTTTTAATGAATCTTTGCAAATCACCTTTACTAATAGCAAGTTTCACTATGAATACAGCTAAAAAAGATCCTCCTGGAGTGCCTCGGAAAAGAGGGGCGGGGTCAGCAGAGCTCGTGAAGATTTAAAGGGGAAGTACACAGAACAGAGTGATT
>JAUCNO010000044.1:9868720-9885067 GCA_032353835.1 Enteromius viviparus
TCGCGCGAAAGGGAAACACACTGACGTCACATACGGGGCACGAGGCTACATTGCGCATGTCATGAACCGTCGAACCGCGCTACGCATGCATGTACCGAACCGAGACACGCGTACCGAACGGTTCGGTTTTTTTTCATGAACCGTGCCACCCCTAATATATATATATGTGACCCTGGGCAACAAAACAAGTCGTAAGTGTTAATTTTCCAAAATTAAGATTTATACATGATCTGACAGCAGAATAAATAAGCTTCCCATTGATGTATGATTTGGATGGATAGGGTAATATTTGACCCGAGATACTATGTGAACATCTGGAATCTGAAGGTACAGAAAAATCTAAATGCTGAGAAAGATCACCTTTAAAGTTGTCCAAATTAAGATCTTTTCAATGCATATTACTAATCAAAAACTAAGTTTTAATATATTTTTGGTAAGAAATTTACTAAATACCTTCATGGAACATGATCTTTACTTACTATCCTAAGTTTATTTATTTTGTGAACAGCCATGTAAATTGTGATTCTAGTGCAGTGGAAATTACATCATTAGCTTTAAATTCTAATAATCATTATTTTAAGTCTGAACTATAAATAATAAAGCAGTCATGACTCGCAGCCAAGGATTAAGTACGACAGGCAGCATGTGTCCAGCAAAATGTTCCTAGCCTGATCATCTGACTGAGTCTGTGCTAAAATACCTGGAAGGCAACACTGATCTGCTAGCTTCCCTTAAGAGGAAACTTTAGCTCACTAGAGTCTTGTTTTAAAAATAATACACCAAAATAAATATATAAAAATATAACACTACAGAGAATGTTGAAGTTGTACAAACATTTTTCCAAGTTTCCAAAACGGTTTAAAAAGTGTTCGCAAAAGTCCCCTGTGGATGACAGGGTCAGCAGACACTCAAATTTGGCACTCTCCTCCCCCACCCCGCTTCAAACCCCCACCAGACGAGTAAACAAACCGGATGAGGCTGAAACGGAAAAAACTCTGCACTTCTCAAGTCATGCAGGAACGTACACTCATCAACATGGTTATAACAATTCAATAGGAAACAAAAGAAATGCTGTGTTTACCTGATAATCTTCACCAGCTCGCTCATGTTAACATGGTCAGGGACGAGGAACTTGGTCTTATCCAAGACAGGAAGTTGCTTTTCTCCCTTATACCTCTCAATGATCACCTTGAGGAAAACAATATTACCAATACAAACTGATAGCCTCTTGGAATAGGTCTAGAGCAGTGCTTCAAAACATTTTTACTCCAAGGTCCCAAAATTTACCACAACATTTAATCAAACAATATCTGTGACTTTTCCCGCCGTTTCAGATTACTGGATAAGAACATGGGTTTTTGTACATGTATATTCATATAAAATGCGCCTAGTTGTAAGAGCTTTTTATGAATTTACATGACTTTCCCAGGTCTAGAAATCAGGCTTCCTGCAGGGTTAATATACTTAACTAAACAAAAAAACAAAGAAATAAAACTGTCCTTGTAATAAAATAAAAAATTGTTAAGAATGTATTTCAATTTTCCAAGGCAATATTTCTTTCTTTAAAATCAGAAGTAAAAAAAAAAAAAGACAAAAATAGCAAAAATTACTAAAAAAAAATTTTTTTTTAATCTTATTGACATAAAATAACACAAATCCTGGTTTCCCAACCAATAAAGCTGTTATTTCCCTAATCTTAGCATCTTAAAAGAAGATATGCAAGTAATATCTTAAAAGCATATATTCAAGTCTTAATTCATTTATGACAAATCCATAAGCTAGAAGAGTTTCTCACTGGAATTTTATTAGGATGCTGCTCTCGAATCTGCTGCACTTCCTTGCAACGGTCAGCTGAAACCCAGAAAAACAGAACAAAGATTTAGTACACTTATTTAGACAGAGAGCACTTTAAATGATCCCAGACTACAACACTACACTAGGATGTGTTTTTGTAACTAGAGATTGACGTCACAGTAGTTATCCCTCATTCCTTTAAAACGCTATTGTCTCTGCATTAGTATATAAAACCTACTCAGCAGAAACAAGCTTATAGAAGTTTCTCTGCTGTCTAACGTACCCTACTCTACTTTCAAGATATGTAAAGGATGGGGATTGGTACTCTCATTTTAACCAGTGCAACACAATTTTATCTGATAAGAGAATAATGATTGGGTCAGTCCAAGTACACTGGAAAAAACATGCGTGTCAAATACTAAACCACAACACCAAGCCGGCTTGCTTATTAATTCAGAACAGGAGCCCCGACATCTTAACTGAGCCCATGTCAGGGTTATTCATGTCAATTACATAATCCCAAAGGCCGGATAAATATGCAGAAGATATTGGCCTGGACACTTACAGACACATTTAAAACAGCAGATATGTTGTTTTTGTTATGTTTAGGGAGATTATGCAAGGGTTTTATGCTCCTCCTTCCCCACACCCTCTCCTTAGTCTGGACTATGAGAAAGAGCTCAAATTACAGCATCATTTCATCAACACGTGTGATATCCATCCATTTCTTTAATGTTGTTATTTATCGAAATCTATATTCATAAAAGCACTGCTTTCTTTATTTGGTAGGCAAGAATATTAGTTCTAGTAAGTTAAAATATCATAAACACAGATGTTAATACCCGATAGTTCAAATATACTTAACAACACACCACAAACAAATACGCGTATATGATTTAAAAAGAAAAAAAAATTGTGGATTAAAGTTGTTATTATTGAAACAGAAGGCCTATAGGCCAGGCCAGCTCAGTGGATCTCAACTGACCTCTGTCGGTTTGGTTAAAAACCGTTTTACTTAACGTTAAATGATTTTCTAAATATCTCTAAAATCGTTTCATAAGCATGTGAGGCCTTATAGGAGACTGTAAAGTGTGTCACCCAGCTGCTAGCAGGCTAGGGACAAAAACAAACCTGATAAACAAACACACTTGTGCTGACACAACACGAATCAAACTCGTCTTACCAAAGCTCCGTCTCTGTTTGAAGGGTCTGTCGGATGGCATAATTTGACTTGCTTGTGGTTTTTAAAAAACGAACTGAAAGGTTATATTATAGGCTGAATTGTCGGTCGACTTCGCTTCTTCTCGAGCTCCTGACTCACTGTAAGCAAAACAGCTCCAGACAATGTACTAAAGTTCGTGATGTCATAGCAGGATTTAAAGGGACAGAGCACCCAGTTAAAGTACATGTAGATTCACATGAACTCATTTCCCCAAGCACCCTAATCATAGAAATGAGTATTTATAAGAAATCTGAATCTGTAACTATTCTGCATTTTAGTAACTCTTTAGAATAGCTTATTATTACGTATTTCGAACACTATAAGTCATTTAATAGCTCAAATACATTCCAATCTAAAGTTTTTTGCAAATTGTAACATTTTGGCTTTATCTTTCCATTTCATATGAAAATATACAAAAGAGAAAATGCATTATTGAAAGGAAACACATTATCGTTTTATTGTACTTTTTTTAGAACAAACACATACAGTACGTCATAGTGTCATGTTGATGCTTATAGAGGAGCACTTGCAAAAGATAGAATATGAGACAACACAATGAGCAAAATATTAGACTGCTGAGCAAGAGTAGCATAAACTGAATATTTGTAATACAATGAAAGATTTTCCTAGAACAAGAAATGAAACACTTTTGGCAAATTAATTTAAAAAAGAAAAATACTATAGCAACACAACTATGAAGAATTCAGGACTACTCTGTAGGATTTTGAATGACGATCAGGAAATAGTCCTTATCTGTGGAGAGAACAGAATAAAATATTAATTATTTATTATATTCATCAGACTATATACAAATGTATGTAATGTAACACTTACATCTGTTTAGTTTATGTATTCTGAATATAAATATACACAAAGAATAGAAAGCTTTTCACTTTGCAGTGATATTTGCAATGCCTCCGGGCAGCTCAAACACAACCAAGTCTTATCTAAATGAATAGGGGAATCCAAAAATCTCAAAAACAAGAAGCAAAAACTGATATCAACTGTCCCATGAATGTTGTCTCTAATGCTTAAAAAGCATTTCAAAAGTTTCTTTTTCAATGATGCACATACAGAGTCATGACACACTAAAGACTGCTGCATGTGCACCGGCTGGTCTACACTCAGAGTGGAAACAGCTGCTGCAGTGACACAATGACTACCAATCAATGATTGGCTCTATCATTTAAAGAGGTGGGACTATTCTGCCATATGCACGTTGCCATTTATCCCATTTATGTATAGTAGTGAACCATCTTTCTATAGTCTTTGATATACATTACATACATCAAATATTGAGCACACTTTACAAACACACACATAGTCAGTTCTAAACATCACGGGCTGGTTACAACAGCTGGACGTACACCTGGTCGTAAGACTAGGCTAGACTTAAAATGCGCTTTAAGCTGTGCATAGAGTTTATACCCGTTGCACCATTTCAGCGTAGTGCTACGTCTGAGACTAAACCTTATGCCTAGTCAGAGGTAGGTGTCAAGTTAAAAATCATGATTTGCTCAGACATTAGTTTTTAGGATTCATGTCTGTTTGTTAATTATTACTGCAGACAATAACGAAGCTCAGTGTTGGCTATCTCCATCTCCAAAACCATTATTTATATTGGAAATAAAAACAGTTTATAAAACATTGTAAGGTGAAAGTTGGTATTATACTTTATATTGCTATCATATGCTGTTGTGCACCAACATTAATACAACATTTCCCCAAAATCATGTTTTATCTGAGATATAAGTTTGTGAGCAGGGAGATTATATGGTGTCATTGATATGAATGGTTTTCAATATGTGTATATGAGAAAATAGCAGAGCCTGTCAGAAAAAATTATGTCTGACTCTTCTTACATTTTGTATAAGAAATATTATATTTTTGCCGTGCAATAGAAGGCTTGCATGCAGATGCTAGATTGAATAGGTTACACTTTGAGATCCAAGAATTCCAACAATAAAGTGTATTTGGATTGAATAATTGAATTGAAAAACTAATCTTAAAGCTAACAAATGCCTCTAGTTCTATTCATTTAACAGTCCTTTGAAGTTTGGGTAAAAACTTGTGCAAGTGATGTGTTTTTTTTCGTATGGTGAGTGTGAAACACGAAAGCTCTCATCCGTTAACATGGGCGCCAAACAAATATGCGCTGCTTACGCCCTGCTGACGCGTGCAGTGTGAAACCGGTGTAGTTTTGCTGCGGCACTTACGCTGAATTAAAGTAAATGCGTTGTTCTTGATCTAAACTGGCCCAATTAACATGAAACACATTTTAACAAAATCTTGTAAGTGATGTTTTGTGTTTCACACTTACCATATGTAAAAAAAAAAAAAAAAAAAAACGCACAAAAACACACAATTTACATGAGTTTTTGCCCAAACCTCAAAGGTCTGTTAAATAGCTTTAAGATTAGTTTTTTAAATTAAATTATCCAATCCAAATACACTTTATTGTTGGAATTCTTTCCGAAATTTGTCTTGGATCTCAAAGCATAATCTATTCAATCTAGCATCTGCATGGCAAAATGTATTATTTCTTATGCAAAATGTGAGAAGGGTCAGACATCTTTTTTCTGACAGGCTCTGCTATTTTTTCCATATACACATACTGAAAACTTTTGCTCAAGTTTATTATGTAAACAAAATAAGGCAGTGTGAAAGCACAATCGGTGCGCACTGCTTCTGCTCTGTATACGCGCAAAGTAAAACAATGTGCACAAGACGTGAAGTAGGGAGAGTGAGAGAGGCTGTGTGTGCATGTGAACTGTGTTTCCACCATTTTGACTATTATTTGTGTCCCCTTCAAAAATTGCTTGCGAGAAATTTGGTTTATTACCCCCCCTACTGTTAAATGAAATTTACGCCCATGTTTACATATTCCAATTTTCAACAAATTCTCTATTTACTTAATAGTTACTATTGTTGTATTTTTAAAAAAATGTATATTAAATTGAATCAAGTCATTATCTGACTTGGATGTTAGTTGATAACCACTGCACTGCCCCAAACGAAAATAGCATTTCATGAGTGTGCATTAAATTACCTGGTGCAATCATGATCTCATTCTTCTTTGATCGAACCCTAAGAAAGGTGAGATCATTTTGAGGGTCGATGTCCCTCACCATTCCCCGAGCTTTCATGAGCAGCTGGTGGACATTACCTGCGTACTGAACTGTGCTCGAGTTGTCAAGAGTGCTTTTGATGGGGATGCCTGTTTAAAGAGTACATAAAAATCTTACAGATATATCAACAAAGATATTTGTTTTATCAGTGTCAATGAAGCCAGCATTTGTCATTTTCCAGATACCTTCTGCATTTACAATGATAATTCCTTGTACTCCTTTCTGACCCTGAATCCTTTTGATCGTCTCTTCCACCTCAGCCTGCAACATAAACGATTAAGTGATTAAAACGGCAAAAAAGCTGTTTCATTGATTAACATCTAACAAACGTCGTAGTAGCCGCTATGTAAAATCTATTTTTGCTTTTATTTATTATGTTTAACGTTACTCGAGCTGTGACGTTAGCTTGTTAATAAATGCCATATCTTAAATGACAACGCCCTGTAGTCAAAGTTAGCCCACAAAAACCTTTGTTAGGACGATAACGACCTAACAAACATGTCCTTTCAATTATACGCACACATTACACCGGTTAAGCGCTAACGTGTACTTGCCATTGTGAAGATAAGTCGCTGTTTTCGTTGCTTAGATTGATGCTGCAAGCTACGGAACTAGAAGCATGTTTTAAGTGAGCGGTCAGTTTGGGTTACCGCCATCTGCTGGACTGGAGGAAACCAGGACACTGCACCAGCGAGCTCTTCGTTCTATTTAACTAACATTTGTTGCTCGAGTAGTGTAGTTTGAGTCAAACATTAAAATATACAACATTGTGTCATTTTTGCTGAATTAGTTTTACAATAAACATTAAATAAGTAAATAAATAAATAAATAAATAAATAAGAACAAAATGCAATTTTGAGGTAGTCTCATCACCTGATATTCTAAGAATTTCTAATATGTGTTTCTAGATAACGATGTTTGCTATTTATGTTATTGATTAATTACATCTATGAATGTAACTTAGTCTGTAATGTTTCGTTGTTGTTTTTACGTTTGTTTATTATATTTAGCTACTCGACTACTACAATCGAAGTTAGCCCACAAAAAAATCAAGCTAACCAAGACAATAACGACCGAAAAAACATGTTCTTTTAATTATAGTCACGCGTTATAAAGTTGAAGTGTACTTGCCATTATGAAGGAAAGTCGATGTTTTCGTTGCTATGGTGCTTCTTCTTCTTCTCCTTTATGGCGGTTGACAACCAACTTAAGTAGGAGTAACTTAAGTAGGAGCATACCGCCACCAACTGGGCTGGAGTGTGGAACCGGTAGATATTGGACTAAATGAACCAAAAAAAAAACTAATTAAACCCTCTGAGCTAGGCCAGTCACTTTGAAAAACCTGAGAAAAAAATGGTATACGTGACTAGATGTCTTACCCAAGATGCCAGAAAGACTAAAATTACTACGTTTCACTGTTTTAGTGCTTCTTCTTCTTCTTCTTCGTTTGGATTAAATGGCGGTCAGCAAACCAGCTTTGGTGCATCTCCGCCACCTACTGAGGTGTTCTGTGAAGCGTTAGAAAGAGAGAAAAAAAACTCTTCTAACATTATTTATCTTAAGATAGATCTAAAAAGATTTGGTCACTGTTCAGTCTTAACTCTTCAGTCTTAACTCTTTTGTTCTTATCAGCATATTTAGGAAAAACATGTTTCTGGAAATCCACATACTGAAAGTGTCTTCCCTTTACTTCCTGTGCCATTTTTACTAATTTTGCTATGATGTTGCATGCAATGGTGGTTAATGTATTAGCTAAAAAGTTAGCAGAAACAAACTTTTTCACACCTTACTGAAATAAACAATAAAGCAAAATTCATATAATATTAATACAAAAACTGATATAACTCAATGTTTATTTTTTATTTGATTGATTTGAGAATAAGAAGTAACGGATGGTACAGGTACGGTCTGATGAGTGTGGGAGACATGAGCAGACATACTGTGGATTTATGAGCTCATTTTCTTCCTTTCCAAACTTCGCCTCAGGTTTTCCACTTAATGACTGCTGCTCAGTCAGCTCTACTCTTAGTCTACACATGGAAACTTTGACTTGTTCCATATGTGCAGCTACATGCATGACGGAGGAGTTCATGGTGCCTCTCATTTTGTAGGAATTTAAAACAAATATTACAAAAAAGCCATGTGCTGAAATAACAACAGCACAAATCACAAAGCAATTTTTTGCTCCTATTTCACTAGTTTTACATTTGATCTCTATTATACATATACCTTTTTTGACTGACGTAAACATGCTAATTATAGCCCAGGTTGTAAGTACACACAGAAGCAGTCCAAAAAGCATCCATATCAAATGTAAATCTAAATAAATCAAGCTGAAATGTAAATACTATGCCTTCTGTTAGAGCAGCTATAGTTCAAGTGAGGATTTAAATGTTATTTCAATGCCCAGAGCTAATGAATTCACTAGAGTCAAGAAGTTTACATGAAACAGAGACTCATTAGTGAGCTTTCATGCGGTAAAATCTCGATAAATGGGAGCAGAGCCATCCTCCTCCAGGAGAAAAACACTCTTTGAAAGTGGGCTTTGTGTACGGTTTTACCTACTCCTGCACATTCAGTGTCAAGCACCTCCTGGTCCTCTTCACCATCTCCTTGTCATGTAATAAATACATTTACTTCACAGTCAGAAACATCTCAGATGCACTCTGAAGTGATGTGATGATGCAACAGGGTTTGTTCAGACACAGAGCCACACATTTGACCAAACTGCAGCTCTTTCTAATAGGACAAAGCTAAAGTTTTTTCACATAGTCTGTTGCTAGCACCTCATTTGTTGCTAGCTCATTATTTTAAGAGACAAGTTTGATGCCAACATGCACATTTTCAAATTGTGGTTAAATCCCTGTCTCTTAGTCATACGTAACTGGACACCAGCTATTGCCCAATATGGGTTGCCTCATCTTGTCCATGACTGCTGACGGGGGGGAATATGAGCCAGTAACAACAATACAAGTATAGTTTTAAACCCTTTTGAAACCAACGCCTTTCCCCTTTTTTCCTGTCTAATAAAAGAAAAACAAATTTAAATTTTTTGCTCTCATTGCAAAAAGTCTCAATAAGCAACTTAATAGTCATATATTCAGCCTTAAATTACATGTAGTTTCTTAAATAAGTAAATAACTAAAGCAAGCAAATACATTTTCATTTGTAAAGTCCTTCACCTGGAAACTGTAAATGCTATTAAATTTAACAACTGTTAATAAAAGTTCAAACAGTTGCTTGTTTTCTCACATTTTGCTCCTACGTGGACATCTCGTGTTAGTTCAGTCCTCACCTGCTTATCATACTGTCCTTCAATAGCATGTCCTTGGTCAAACAGCTTTTCCCATCCCTGGAAATTATTAACAGAGCTCAAAAAAACAACAACAACCCCTTCGTCAGCAACTGTGTATCTGTCTGTTGGTTATTGGTTTGTTACGTTCAACTACATAAATGCTAACAATTGCAACTATTACTCAACTGGTATACTTTATTGTACATAACTCATATAGCATCCTGTCATAGCCTTCTGTAGCCATATCGCTTATACATGTACTATGTTCAATGTTTGGTCACGTACAGGCAGCACACAATGGCAATTGTTCTTTTGTTTCTATTGTTTCTTTTCTCTGGAAATCAACTCGGCCTTTATGTTGATGCTATAGTCAATTGCTTTATTCAAATCAAGAAATGATATAATATTGAAAACAGATGAAGATATGTCAGAAGCGATATCAGAAGGACAGCTAAAGATCGGTAACATTGCGAAAGAAACATTCAGTTTGTTTACAAGATGTTCAAATTTCAATTTGTGTCAGTGTTTACATTGAGTTTAAGCCAAAGTTCGACTAAAGCTTGTTAAACAACTAGATATGGTGTACTTCTTTATAGTTCTAACATTACACAACAACGACATGCTGACACATGGACAGGAACACACTAGTTTTAATCCAAAACCATATTGAAAATTACTCCCTGCCAAGACATCAACCACAATACAATAAAATAACCTTGAATGTCCCATTTGAGCCATGGCTGTTCAGGGAAACATCTACTTTTAATGTATATTCAGCCTTAAATTACCAGAACAGTTTCTGTGGTTTAATAATTGTGTCTTTCTTCATCGATTCAAGTTTGAAGTGCATGCAAATGATCCCAAGCATACACACTCAACAGACTTGTTTTACCAACCAATTTAGCACATTTCTTCTCTCCTACAAAAACGGGCATTGTAAGTGACTGCTTTATCTGATGGGCGCAAAAAAAGGTTGCTTTTACTCTTATCTTGGATCTATTGTGTCTGCTGCAAAAATGTCTTTGTGTCTCTGTGCTTGAGAAAATGGATCACTTTTATTCTTATTACCATGTTAATTTTATTTTCTCAATAAAGAGCTTCTTTCCATTTGCTCTCATTAGGTAAGACATTTACCTTTCCCTAATATTTTGTTTTAAATGTTTATGATAAAAGCAAAAGCTATTTGTCTACATCAGGGCACTATGTTCAAAATCAAAAAGTACATCATGTCCTCCTGTATAAATAACCCCGGGAGACTGATATATAAAGGTCTAGTCTTCTGTCCAGTTGTGTGGAAGCTGCACTGCTTTATCACGTCAATTAATGCCAAGCTAATTCATTTTGAGTAAACACTGCACTCCCAACAACCTCAGTTGGCTTGTCAGGGAACTGCTGCATTGACTAAGCAATAGACAGCTATCAGAGAACCACACAAACCAGACACAGCAGGGATGCCAAATTTGCAGATAAGCACTATCAGGTTTTTTATGTTTCTCTCATATTCAATTTGCATTTCCCGTAGCTCCCGTTGCACAAGCCCTGCCCACATTACAATGTGCAATAATGCATGTAAGAAATGTATATATAAGAAAAACACACATGAAACTACATGTAGGGCTTTAACATATTGTTTGCACATAGATTTTTTATATAGAAGTATGCTACAAATTAGGCTACATAAAATTTTTTAGTTTATATGGATCTTATTCATTTCTACCATTGGTATTGAACTCATACTGACACCTACTGGCATGGAGGCATGTCATAATGTTTAACTAAAACTTCACAGCAACTTCATCTAATAACACTCACACATCTATAGATATTATGTAGATTCAGAATGAACATAACATCTTGTTAAAGACAGACACAACAAACCTGGCCAAGTTCTTTTTCTGAGCATGTGTACACTCGAAGCAAATTATCACCTTCTAACAAAGGGTTTTAGGTATTATGCAATAATAAAAAGTACACCTTAATATAGTAATAGCCACACGGAAACACAATAGTCGGATGCAGGAAACAGCTGGTCGTGTGGTATTAACGTGGAAACACCCATGGCGCGACATGCTCCATGTAGATTCAAACAGCTCTTTTAGAGAAGACTGGTATGAATTGAATCAGCATATTATGTGAATGCATACCATTTTAATATTTTATAAAAGGCTGTTTATTTCCTAAAGAGTAAAAGTGACGGTTAAAACGAAACATTACATAAAAAACACAAACTTGTGAGAAATTAAGAGATATTAATATTATTAACTATTACGTTGATTTAACAATATAGTTTTTTCGAGCAGTTAGGGCGAAAAGTTGCGCACACACATTCCCACTCTCTGCCCTACACACACACACACACACACACAGAGAGCGAGTAGACGCAGGACGTAAAGCTTGACATCATTTCTCCTCAGTGCAACACGGAGAACTGTGTGTTAGTCTCCCACATTCGAGCTGGGAACAAGGTGGGTAAGTAGCCTAAACTTATCCTAGTTTTCCAGTCGACTACGTCTGGTCGTATACTAAAGCCGTTTCAACTTTAACAAACCGAACTAAATATATAACGTTACGAGAGAATCAGATAAGAGCAAGCGGTCTTAGATGAGTTAACGGAGTTGAGCTGCCGCCTCAAAGTTAACATGTTTTTTTTCTTTCGCTCTGCTTCTTTTTTACCCACACTTCTGGCTAATGCAATGCTAACCAGTCTCTTTTACCACTGAACAAAATGTTGTAGTTACAAGATTTATTTCGAGTTGAACACGATGATCCAGCACCTTAACGATTAAACTTGAGCTGAACTTCTTGAGGAAACGGTCTTTGATAACGTACGTTATCCGTGTCTTTAAACTTACGTTACTTTACTCAGTTAACGTTACCTCAGTAAGGTATATTGCGCACTAGAGATCACTGTAATGGTGTGCGGGAGTTTTAAGGCGAGACAGCACTACAGGCAAAAACATCGTTTTTTAATGCAGTGGTCAATTTTGAGATTTTGGGCTAGTTTAGTCCCTAAAAATGTTTTCTTTCGAAATACTATTAAAAAAAGTAAAAAAATAAAAAAATAAAATAAAACGTTAAAATGAATTTTTTATAACATTTTGTTTACTTGTGACCTTAACTTTCTTCCCCTATTTAAGTCTTCAAATGCCATTTTCTCAAAATGAGCTTTTTGTCATTTTTCGGTACCAATATCTCAGCCAATGTTGCACCTATGTACACCAAACTTTCCAGTTTATTTGGATGTAAACCATAGCTGTGTGTCATATGTTTATAAAATGCCTAACCTAACCTAGATTTGGCGTAAGCATATGATGGCCAAAAATGCTGTCTTGGAAGCGGTTGACGAGGTTTTGACACACAACCCACCAATGGTTTATAATAAATGGTTTCTGTCTAAAACGGTTGTAATTTAATTCAATCATTAGTCTACCTTTTAGTTTGTGAATTTGGATTTTGGTGGTTTTAGTTGGGTACAAATTCCTTGATAGCACACGAACATCTAGCAGACATCTATTTGACTTCTGCATTTACATCTGCAAGATGTAATATTTAGTTTGTTTGGTCATCTGCAATACGTCTATTGAATGTCTACTTTTAGATGTCAAATAGACATCTAGAAGACATGTATGAAAAACTGACATCTGAAAGACGTCTGCCAGACGTTTGTAGACAGCAGATGCTTTCCAGATCAAGAGATCTTTAAACGTACGCATGTTATCTGGGTTCTGTGTCTTACAACATGACGTTTTATGAAAAGTTTGCTGCGAAACCTTTTCCTAATTCCTTCAAAACACACACATATTTGGTTTAAATGAAGATCATTCAAAATAGTGAGTTTGGTGGCGATCTGTTTAGGTTTGACATATGTAGGGGTGTGACGAGACACTTATCCCACAAGACGAGACGAGATGCTGGGTTCACAAGAACAAGACCAGCTTTTTAGACTGTTTTTTTTTAAACAAATCATCAATGATAAAGTATATTGGGAAAAATAGTATTTTTATTCAACAAAAACATTCCGAAAATGTAGGTGCATTTTATAATCAACTTTTTGAAATTAAACTATTTTAAGGAATTATATGCCCTAATAAACAACATGTGAACACTGCAAAATATTTTTCCACAAACTGACAGGCAAGTAATTACACAAAGTATAAACGGTATAAACAAATAAAAGCAAATATCCGTTTAAAACAGGGTAAACGCCGCACCAGCTTAAAGGCCAAAGTATACTTACGTATGCATTACTTCACTTTCGTCATCAGGAGGGTCTTTCTGTCGGCATGCGGGGCAAAAAAGTCCACTTACAACAGTGTATGCGTTAGAAGAATGCTAGAAGAATGTTAGAAGAGTATCACTCAAGTAGGTGGCATTGCACATGCAAGTTTTCACGGGATCTCGCCACACCCATAGACATGTGTGTTTTTGTTCGTTGCAGCTGTCAAAAAATGTCCCATAGTAAAATCAACTTCCCCTGGACATGTGGTTTTAAGCGTTTTTCTGTCATATACCTTTAGACTGACACAGCAGTGTGGTTACACAGTAAAGATATACTTGCTGTACAAAACAGGCAAACTATGGAAGTTTACTGTAAAAATACAGCAATCAAGCATATCAGCGGCTGTGTTACAGTTCTTATATTATAAACCATTAAATTACATAGTGTGTATATATAGCAAAATCAATTGCAGAGGTATTATGGATTAAAATACAACAAAGTTTTACAATATTTTGTCAAATTAAATTGACTTAAAGTAGTTGATATATATTTTATCAAAACAGTAAATTGCATTAATATATCAAAGTTTTGGAAGTAAGTTTTGTCAATTGAAAAATATATTTTTGCAGTATACTGCAAGGTAATGTACAGTTAACTGTGTAACATTCGATAGGTGTCCATATCGTACTCATCATGGCCATGTGTACAAAATGCTTAATTGGTTACACCCTAAAGAACGAAGACAATTTCATTGGTTTTGTTTATTTTTAAATGTGTTTATTGTGACTTTCTTTGGTATCTATCAGTATTTGATCCCATACAGATCCTCCTATATACTTAGACTAGTGTTCAGGGGGTATTCGGAGAGCATCGGCAGGCTCTGGAAGCAATAGTTTTAAAAGGGGGGTGCTGAACAGTTCTTGGGGGGGCCTGCCAGGCTGGTCTTTGCTGGTCAGGCTGGGAGACCACCTAAAAATATTTCCAGCCTAAACCAGCTAAGACCAGCCTAGGATAGTTTAAGCTGTTTTTTTTTCAGCAGGATGGTTAAAGTGAGTTTACACCATAGATTTAAGAACTGAAACTTGAGAACAACAGAATGGTCTGCTACACCCTATTGCATTCGCACCTGGTGTAGTAGTGTTAGTTAGTGTAAGCTGCGAGTTTACACTAATACCGCTTCTAAACTATAATTTCTATAGCTTTCTTTAGAACAGCTGACACACTTTTCGTGAGCAGCAAACATTCAGACACGATAAACACAGTATGCTTTTCATGTTTAAAATAAATAATATGCGTTTTGTTTGCTGTTCGGCTGCAATTGGTTTGAATGCCAAAAAATGTATTTTCAACACTCATAAATATAGCCTAATTTATATTCACATGGCTTTTTTGATCCTTTAATTAAAGTCATTTCTTTATGGTCGAATGACCCCATACATTTTAATGCAACCTTAAATATAACACGGTTCCTTATTATAAACACAAAATAATGACTTCGATAGGCAGTGAAGACCATTGATGGGAATAACTAAACAGCGTTATTTCAGTAACAAGCTATCAAACTAATTACTGTTTGCCCTATTACAGCATCGTTACTGACAATAAAATGCGTTCTGTATGATGTTTTGTTTTTATTGTAATCTTTTGTTTTATGTTTTTGGACCCTCTTGAAATGAGATGTTACATCTCAATAAATTCAATTCAAATGAACAGGTTTTTACAGTCGCATTTGTACAATGTTTTAATATTGGTATTGGTAAAATATAGTCCTTAATTGTGTTTCTTAAGATCAGTTTTACAGTTACCACGTGATTTGCTATGGTAAAAGAAATGAGAGGTATTCTGGCTATCAGAGAGTTGATAAGCGTGCTATGCTTAAAGTAATGTTATGGGGGATGGTGAGCTTGGGTTTTTCCTTCTATTCTGAGGGAATCACACCATATGCAATGCATCTTCACAGGAAATGTGAGTCCCCAAAAGCCCCTCTGCCCTTAGCAGTCATCTCCACACCTCACTTGAAACTCGCACTGTAGTGTTAACATGGCCTGACTCCTTAACATGCCCTGAGCAAAACAAGCCTCTCACGCCTCTGCAAGTTAAAAAGCTTTGGCTGGGATCCAAGGCAAATCTTTTAGAGCAAGGTTTCTCAGCACCTCAGCAGTTTTGATTGCTGTTTAGTAATTACTTTTTTTTGTTTTTCTGGTGTTCGTTGTTATAGGAAATAAAAATGGAATGGAAAACCTTGGACACTGTTTATGTTTAGTAACACAGGAAATTTTAATTTAAGGCATTTAATTTGCGTGACTTCCAGGGGATGCATCACTGATGGTAAAACCCTATTGTTCAGATAAGAAGTCAGATATTTTGACTCACATTTACTGTATAACTAGATTATAATCATTGGTGAGTTTTAATCAACTAGTCATGTAACTGGCCTGTGTTTGTTAAATCATGGCTCCAGTCAAATCATTTTTTTTCTAGAACTTTCAAGAGAACTTAGATTAATAGTTAAACAACAACTACGCCATGGTGGAAATTATATTATATTGTATAATTAAATTCTTAATATGTTCCCAAAACTCACAGGCACACAAATTACAGGGTAAAACTTCAGAATAGCGGATGGTTATAAGTCATTTATAAGAGATTAGTTAATGATGAAATGTTCATCTACAAAACATTCACAAAT
>JAUCNO010000044.1:9885134-9901682 GCA_032353835.1 Enteromius viviparus
AATCATTTGTGAATGTTTTGTAGATGTACATTTCATCATTAACTAATCTCTTATAAATGACTTATAACCATCCGCTACTCTGAAGTGTTACCAATTACAGATGTCACATTTGGTTTGTACAACTCTCTAATATTATCCAAATAATTAAATAATTGGATTTATATCGTAATGAGTTGTAATCGCTATTTCACACATAACATACAATAGCTGTATGTTACTACCATGTGTATATTACTAAACACTAAAGTGGCTTATCAAATATAAGCACTATAAAACAAAACTTGAATTGAAAGATTTGTTAATATAGACCACAATGCACTATATTTATTGAAAGGTTACCCTGCAACATGTTAGCTCACTCCTTTGTCTTTAGAGAATCTAGCTACATTTGGTCCTTTCCAAATCCTGAGATTGTATTCACAGTCCTGATAGTTCTGAAAGGTGACGTAATTTATTAACTACTGTTTGCATAAAGTGTGGTTGCCTTCCAAACCCAGTGTGTACCTCAAGGGTCACAGAGAAGGTTTGGGCAGAGGTCCTGTGAAAAAGGGTCCCTTTTGCTGAGTAAAGGGCACATTTTAATGAACAATCAAATGGGAATAGTTTGGCACTCATCGGGGAGCCTCTAGTTTCAGCAATATGAGTGTCCCAATTGACATTGGTATGCAAATGAATGAATTCAGCTAAAAACTATGCAACTCAAAAACACATAGCAGGTTTTCCTTTTGGCGGCTCTATCTGTTCTTTGACCATTCAAAGCTGAATAAGGCAGGTTAGGTTGTGTCACGGTTACATGGCAGGGTATCAAGACATTGACATTTGCTCTGTTTTCGAATTGTGAAAATCACTGTTCGGAAGAACGTCACAACATGTAGACTCTCCAAGTCCCAGTGCAAATATTACTTTGGCTCGATATATTTAGAGCCACTTGTAGGGGCACTAATATGTCTTTCTAGTGCACTACAGCTGTTGTAATTCCTCCTGATTTGTTTACTGAATGGGCCGCTTGTTTTTCAGCTTATGCAAGTGAGAACATTCTGGATTGGTTACTTTAAGCTCATTTTGAGCATAGTTCACTTTAAGTAATGAAGGGTGAGAGAGACTCGCTTGTACCGGCACTTTGCTGACTAGGTGGGTTTGGCACGCTGGCCTGAGGTGTAATTCTGTTTGGTCTGTAGTGAGACAGCTGTCTGGCAGAGAGAGACGGTTCTTGCGAATCAGCTGAATGTCAGCTGATCCCACATCCCCCACCCCATTACCAGCGGCTCCCTGCTCCGCTGGACACGGCTCCCTAACTAACGAGGGAAGTCTGGGACTTCCTGTTTAGCATATGGGATAAAATTTCAGCCCTGCTCTGGAGACACTTTGGCTGTGGTTTCCAGGGTAGAGTTTTTTTCCCCTTTCAAAGTAAAGTGGCTGTTTCAAGGATGCTTGTTAGGGAGATCAAGCAGGCTATTTGAGTACCATGGATCAAGTACAGAGCTCTAGACTGGGAATTGTAGGAGTAGTTGCATTTGACAGTCATCAATCTAAAGATGGATTGCTGCATCGGTGCGATTGGTCCAACGCAGTCAGCGGTGCTTTATTTATGTAGTTCTTCCTCGTGGATGTGGTGGGGGTACGAGGGAGGTTCAGCCACATTCCTGCAGTCTCAGCAGGAGGCAACAGTTGTGGCATTTCTGCATCTTGTCTTGTACTAGCAATATGGTTTTGAAGACTTTCTTTTACATCAGTTCATCACGACTGAAGGTGAAAAGAAGCTAAACGTTTCTTTCGTTTATCACTGCCTCTTTTGTTAGTTGACTTTAATAGGATGATTCACATCAAAGTAGAAAGTGTGACATTGTTTAGACACCCTCACGTACTTTATAACTGCTTCTGTGGAACAAAATAAGAATGAAAAAACACAGTTTCATGCAGTTACGTGTGCACAAATCTGAACTAGTTTCGAAAAGGATCCAAACAGCAGTAGGTGATATGGCTTCATGTGAGGAAGTATTAAACTTTAGGCTGTCATTTACTTAAATCTAGCTAAACTCAAAATAACAAAATATGATTTGTGATCAGGGATGAGTAGTAACTGGTTGGTTATGTCATATATATGTTTAATGGTGCATTTAAAACAAATTCAACAAAATGTATTTGAATACATTACAGTTAATTTATGAATCAGATAATGAAATACAAAAAAACAAACATTGTAAATATTGATATTCTGGTTTTTGTTTTGTTTCAGGAATGCAGATCTTTGGGTGCTATTTTTGGATAATTGCCGAGACGCTTGAATGTCTACAAACAGGAAGTGAAACTGAAAAGGAAGTGAAAAATACTTCTTTGTGCTTTGCCGCCGACACATTTAGTTTGCTGAACTGAAAACTGAAAAACAGAATGGCTCTCTCTTTTTAGCATCTTCCACTGTGAGGCCTTGTGCTTTGCAAAATCAAGACAGGATGGACCGATAGAGCAAAGCCATAATGGACAATCTTGGATTTCAAATCCTGTCATTTTCCACCTCAGAGGCCTTTTTTTTTTGTAAAGCAACTCATCACAGACCATAAACCCACCATCCTTTTAGGAGTAACAAGCCAGAAGTGAATTCCTATTACTGTGGTGGTTCCTTCAAATCTTTTCTCTGGAAAATTCATCCTGAGGTTTAGTTTGCCTTAACCATGATGTTGAGAAGAAAACTGTACTTGGGCGCTTTGCTAGGTGCAATTTTGTTTTTAATGATAGCTGCTCACACTATTCAGAAGGCCGGTGTTGTGCCCAACACAGATGTACCCACTTATCACAATGTCAGGATACCAGTGAAGAACCAGACACAGTTACAGACAGTTGTCACAGAGCCAAAACGAGGCCATTCCTGTTGCTGTCCATCCTGTATAGCAGACCAGGGTGTGTCGGAGTGGTTTGACCAACGCTATGATCATAAACAGCAACCTTACCTCACCGGCAGGGATGATGACATAGACAAACTTTCTCTGAAGTGGTGGCTGGTAAGTGGCATCAAGTTCAATACTTCATTTTGTAAGGCTGTGAGTAATTTTTGAATTGAAATGTAATTAATTGCATGGTATGTTAGATAATTAAACAAATAATTCACATTCATCTCAATGTTGGTCCAAATTAAGAAAATTGAGTATCTTTTACTACTGCATTGTGGCACTTTTTTTTTTAATGCATCCTTTTTAAACAGAAGAACCAACATGTTGTTTGTTTCATATGTTGATGTACATTTCATTGTAATACATGGATGAATAATTCACAATAAGAGAAATAACTTACTATTAGAAAATGGATTATTTGCATTTTAAAAACACACAAATGCACACTGAAAATAATGCAGTGCTGTGGTTTGCTACCATTACACCACATCCTGACTCTCACCAAAATGCTACAGATGTAGCAACTGACCCATGTCTCTACTAACATGTTAGCTGAACAAGGATATATCTGACTAGCCTGGGCCCGCCCATACTTATATTTGACGCTACTTTCATTATTGGAGCAAAGTTAGTCTGGCCAAGCTGCCGTTTTAGAGCATTTCTGTTCCCAAAAAAGTGGGAACCAATGAGACACGAGCTTTCCTCCCAGGCGACCACACCGGCTTTTAAACATGGCGTGTACCGAGCAGCAACAATCGTTCGAATCTGTTGTTGCAGCTGTTTAGAGAAATTTTCATGACAGGTTTTCTTTGAAACTGGAGCAGAAGTAATTAAAGTAAGTAAAGCCATTTTGTTACTGTTTTAATGAAGCTAGCTACAATTGGTTACGGTGGCTTCAGGTTCCGTCGTCATCGGAATGAGTGGTCTGAGTGGTTGTAGATTCGTCCAGTAGTATACAGAGGCATCTGATGGACGCAGGTTAAGCCCGTCTCCCAGAAGGCGGTTAGTAAGGTAGTTTGGCCAGACTAAGCTCCTATGAGCTTTATAGTTGCGGAAGCCAAGCTAAGATCTGACTACATTACTGCACTTAATCACTAATATATTCTTAAATTTGAGAAAATATATAAGGCTATGGGTGAGAGTTCTGTTCCATTAGCTGCTATAGGGAAATACCAAGAACAATAACAATGTGCAGTAAATGGTAAAACTGTTTGCACTATAAATAAGATGCATTCAAATTATATGGTAAGACACCTATTTGCAATATCAAACAGCAAAATGAGCGATTTTGTACAGTTAAAAATAGCTGGACGTGGATGAGACTAGTCCCATAAAATGAATTTATTATATATCAGGGGCATGGGAAGGCAGTGAGCCAAGGGAGACTGTGTCTTCTCAAAAAACTGGATGAGAAAAAAAAATAGTTATACAAAAATAAAACACAAATACTACACAATATATCATTAAAAAAGGGCATAAATTCCTTTCCCTGAGCTCACTCAGTTTTGAAGGAACACGCCACTATTTTTGAAAATAGGCTCATTTTCCAACTCCCCTGCAATTTTCTAGGCCGATGCAATGATAGTCCACAGTGCCTGAAAATAGTCCCCAGCATTTTCAGGCACTACATAATATCATTGCATATTGTAGCCATGGTACAGCAGCAAAGTTCTTTGATTATTACACCAGAAAGAGAGTTTATATATGAGAATATCGGCCTAGACTATATCGAAAAAAATATTGAAACTTTTTGGTTATTTTTGAGTGAGATGCTAACAGTCTGATCAGTTTCAGTGATCTATGCTAAGCCGCAGTTAAAAGTGCTATCACCAGACCCAGAGGTTGGCTGAATAGATTTGAAAACTGTAAAACTCAATTATTTAACTCTATAAGGGAGTTGGAAAATAGTGGTGGCTTCCTTTAACTGACCATCTAAAGCAGCGGTTCTTTGCTGGTTTGACCTTGTAACCCACAGCTCTTGATGAGTATGTGCTACAAACATGGTATAACATCTGTCTGTTAGTGTTTCTAAGGTGAGAGACCTTCACAACAAGTTAGGAAAAGAACAATAGAATAATGACACTGACATTAAGCCTCTCAACATCTCATCTGCCTGCAGATACAGAATCATCACGTTTTTCTCAAGCTCTCTTTACTTAAACTGCATCTACCAGAAGTGCCAAAAGATTTCTTGCATGTTTTTTAAAAAATAATTCCTTCCATCATGTTTTTTTGTTGTTGACGTTGTTTCTTTGGCTGCACACTCGGCGGGTGTGACCCACCGGTTAAGAAACACTGCAATTGGTTTGTTTAGGAGTGACTGAGTGTTCTGTCATTGATTACTCACCCTCATGTTTTTCCAAACCCATAAGACCTTTGTTCATTGGAACATCGGAACATTTTTTCTTTGGAACACATTAAGATATTTTTGATGATATCAGAGAGCCATCTGTCCCTCCATAGACAGTAATACAACTGAAATCATCCCAGATCAAGAAACATAATTTAAAACACTGGTAAAAAAAAAACTTAGTTTGTATTCCGAAGATGAACAAAGGTCTTATGGGTTTGAAACAACATTTGGGTGAGTAATTAAAGACAGAATTTTCATTTTTGGGTGAACAATTTACTAAGAATAAATTGGGGGGAAAAGTCACATAAGAGGAGGCGATGCCTCCATCATGATATGAGTTGTTACAATTGGCTGTGATTGGTTCAGGAGACAAATCTTGCCTCTTGTGTTTGTACAATATGTTAAATTCAGTTTTTCTGATAATGTAAGTATATTTAAATTAGTACGTGTGAGAAAATGTGACTGGGACATGAATGAAAAACAACAACTGAGGACTTTGCCTCCTCATTTCAGAACATCACGGCACACCACTGATGTAGATTTATGTACATTTAGTTTTCCAATTTCTGCAATGAGTTGGACAGATGATGTTGGATATGTTCCTAGATTCATTTGTTAGTCTCTAGACAGCCATTGGCCTCTCAGAGAAAGAATAGCTCTTAGGATTCTCAGGCATGCCTCTAAAGTCGTATCATCATAGCTAGATATCATTTCCCCTTTCTGGCACATGACACGTCAGGGAAAGACAACAGCTGGTGTGTTCATTCCAGACCCTCTCAAGTTCACTCACTACCAGTTTGCCAAACATCATTAATGCAATGGAGGTGGATCCCCAGAGCTGCATTATCTGGTTTCCTTAAACAAAAAAGTAATTCTCTCTAGGGAACAAGGGCACAAGTAGGCCCTTTGGCCCAGCCATGTGTTTCAGTAAGGTTTAATTTAGCCTAATTATAGGCTTTTGCAGGCTATGGGAGCGTACACTGAGAAGGCTGACACTGGTGTGCCTCGAGAGTTTTCAATTTTCACATGGCATATAAGAAATGTTGGGCAGTATTTTCTAGGGGTGAAATCTCTAGGCACCTCACGATTTGATTCAATATCATTCAGAGGGCTGTGATGCAAATATTTATGAGTATCATTACATAAAATGATACTCATAAATATATACTTACATTACTTGAATGTCAAATTTGTTTGTACATTTCTATTAAGTTCCACATTGTTAAATTTATGGTTTTATTTAGCTTAGCCTGTGATTAACCTTTTATTTGTATTTGTAACTATTCAAGTTTATATATATATATAGGCCTACTCAATTGTATGTGTGTGTGTTGGTTAAAGAAATACTAAGCTTGGAATCAATTCTGAAAATCTTCTGTTTTACAATGACGCTGGAAAATTTATAGTTAGGAGAGCAAAAACATCTTCCTATTTAAGATGTAAAGTTTAGTAGCTTAAAATTTGAAGGTTAGCTTTTTAAGGTATAAGTTGTAGTAATCATATTATTTTTGTATAGTCTTTGCAGGCATCTGATGGAATGCTCACGGACATCACCCAGAAGATGTTTAATATCATTTCCCCTCCAGGGAAGAATGAAATGCCACAGAAGAACCAGTGCCGGAGATGTGCAGTTGTTGGAAACTCTGGGAATCTGTTGAAGTCCAAATACGGAGCCCTGATAGATTCCCATGCAGTTGTTATGAGGTCTGTTTTCTACTCTTTGTATGTCTGGTCTAAACTTATGAGAATTCAAGAGTTCGCGCTTCCTCATAATCAAGAAGGATAAAGTTAAGCATATGTGGCGTGCTGTCCGGGGGGCGAGTTTTAAATATTTATTTGAAAGATTGTCTGTAAATTGAAAGTGAAAGTTTCACTGTATGGACAGCTTTTTTTATATATGTATTGAGTAATGTAACCAATAAGTGCAGTGCTGTGAGTTTTTTTTACTAATACATTTGAACTGGAATGTCCCACAGAATGAATAAGGCTGTAACTGAGGGTTTTGAAGAGGATGTTGGTAACCGAACCACCCACCACTTCATGTACCCAGAGAGTGCGATCGATCTGAAACCCGGTGTCCATCTCATCCTCCTTCCCTTCAAACTCAAAGACATGCAGTGGTTGTCCAGCGCCCTTTCCACAGGAGAAATCAAAAAGTATGTTGGATGATAAAAAGTGAAAAAAATCACTCGATTTCCTCACTCTTTGGTTAAACTGTAACTGTTTTTATATCCAACCAGGACGTACATGAAAGTGAAAAGTCGTGTAGAAGCTGATAAAGACAAGGTGAGTATTAATCATGTTAAAGCTTGTAAAACCATAAATGCATCCATCTGTTAAGCCTAACTCATCCTCCCGTGTGTGCCGTCCAGGTGATAGTTGTAAATCCAGCCTTCTTTAAATACATACATGACAAATGGACAGAGCGTCATGGAAGATACCCTTCCACCGGGATAGTAGCCATTATATTTGCTCTCCATCAATGTGATGAGGTTTGTACGTGTATTTACAGCCAAGATAACAATTTCTGCATCACCAGACTTTTCTCACTTACCATTTTCCATCCCAACAGGTGTCAGTGTTTGGATACGGGGCAGACAAGCAAGGAAACTGGCACCATTACTGGGAGTACAACAGATATGCCGGCGCCTTTCGAAAGACGGGCGTCCACAATGCAGATTTTGAGACTGAAATCATTGAGGAGCTCAAAAACCAGGGCAAGATCCAATTGTACAGATGAGCCTGTAATTGTGGCCTTCATTGACTCAAGGATGTGCAGCAGCTGTATGGAAGCCAAAGAGACGCAGATCTGTGATCCACCCTACCATTAATTGACCACTGTGAACTGCACTGAACCAAACCCACTGACATCAAGCTGTAGGCTTAAGACCAAATGAACTTTTGCTGTTCTTTCACAGCATTTTTACGTGCATTGTGCCTGAAAAAAACAAACGGATGTCTGCCTTAACTCAGCGCATTGAAACTTTGAAGATCTGATCTGATCCTCCTTGTATATTTCTTTTTTACTGCAACTGTGTCTAGCCTCATACAGTGTCTGCGCTGCAGATTTAAATGACTAAACTAGTTTCATTTATAGTCAACAAGGCTATTCACCCTGCAAAACGAAGTTGATCATCAGCAGTTTTCAGGGCATTAATGCCTTCAAGTCAACTTGAAGCAGAATTCCAGCAACAGAATATTCAGTGAGAGGGGGCGGAGCTTAAGTTGATCTATTTGTGATTATGTGGATCATGAAAGGTGGATGTTATGTACCAGAATGGATCGTCTGAGGTTTGTTTTTAAGAGATTTACATCAGCCAAAAGGAAATGAGTCCTAGAAAGTCATTCAATTTTGATGAAAGATTCTAATAACAGACAGTTTTCTTTGAAATAGCATGTAATGATAAATCACAATATTGGACCCATTGCCTTTCATTTCCTGGACAAAAAACGCAGAATTTTTTCATAAATGCATATCTTAAATATACACTAGACAATTTTTGAAGGGGATCATTGAAGTTGACCTAAAACCAAAATGTCTTTAGGACAACTTTTGATGATTTATTTATTTTTTTTCACTTCAAATGTTAACTACTGTATTTTTAAGCTGTATCAACATGAGGGTGAGAAACTGATTGTAATTTAATTTTTGGATGAACTCAAGTACATGAGGTCAGTTTAAATTATATGTTGACTTTTAACTTCAACCCGCAGTGCATTAACTTTTTAAATGACAGGTTTGGGGATTCAAGGTGTCAAATAAGCAATATGCAATTTTTTAAAAATATTTAAATATTTTAGATTTTACCTCATACAACTACAGAGATGCACTGACATCGACGCCACACATATTCTGCCATTACTTAACCGTACTGAAATCAGCTAAATATAACCGCATGCTGGAAGATTTATTTGTCACATGGAGCTGTGAAAACACATTCTAAAATCGTGTTGTTTGCGTTGTTATTGTTTAATATCGTTATATACCTTTAGACCAAAGCCGTCCCTAGAGTGTTCTCAGTGGCACTCGTACTATATCTTGTATAATTACAGTTCTGGATAGATCACATGCTGTATTTTCCTACATCTTTAATTAATTGTATCTTTTTTTCCCCAAAGTATTTTTATAGTTTTTATGAAACTACTAGTGGTAGATGTTCTGTGGGTTTTTTTCTTTACTAGTTTGCATTATCGTAAACTGTTTTAAGGACTGTGACGAGGTTGAAACTTGATCTGTAATTTCAATGTTTGTTGCCAAGTGTTTTCAAGCTTTCGTCTTTTTTCTCCTGTGACTTCTGTTCTCGAATGTATTTTAGCTTTCTATGCTTCATGTAAATCAGTGTCTTGTATGGTTTGCTTGGAGAACAGTCACAGAACACACAAATCAAGAAATCATCATTGGAGAATTATAATTTAGACCAAATTCTAAAAGAAAATGACATGAAAGTGTTTTAAGAATCTATTTTGAAACCAAACCAAAGCATAAACAAAAGTGAATTCAAAAGTCACAGTTTAAAGGCATCTAGGACAGTATTACAAATAAAAAAAATATTTGATATTGTCACATAAAAAAAATAAAATAAATACAGAAAAACATACAAGCCTATTTTTTAATGAGATACACAATACATAAATATCTCACAATACCCTGGTTTCCCATTCAGGTTCTTAAACATAAAAAGCAAAGCTAAAACCACAACTTTTAATACATGACGGTGTGTATACAGAATGCAAGTAGAGAAACAGCTAAATATGTTTTTCCATTTCCCTACTGGTGGATTTTTTTTAGGAGGAGTCCAAGCTATCGTGCATTAATGTCAAATAACTGTGGGGCAATTAAGTTTTTATGGTTTTGTTTACTTGTCATTTACTGCAGATTTAATATTCCCTGGGTGTGACATGATTTGCAAAAATGTCTTCTGCCACAAGTAATTCTTTACTCTCAAAGCACTTTAAGGGTTTAGTCCATGTTCTAAGACTGTCCAGCTGAATGTGATGGTTTAAACCCATATTAATGGCCAAATTGCGTGTTGTGTGCACATCTTTGTAAGCATCTAAGTTCTTGTTTTGTGTGAACCTGTGAATAATCTGTGGTCTGTTTTCAATAAACCACTTACTTAACCATTTATTCAGTGACTTTTCATCTGAAATAATTGAACAATAAATGGGTGATCTCATAAATGTTTTAGGACCGTTAAAGTTTTATTACAACTTATAAAAATGTAATTGTGTTTATTTTTAATTTTTATTTTAATAATTATTTTTTTCTTTCCAAATTGTTGCTAATGTGAAAAAAACCTGAAACATTCTAATTACTTTACAGCAAAAAAATATGACGTTTAATAGTATTTATAGGCTACTTGTGTACCAGTGTTATGGTATTTTCCCTGATTTTACAAAAGAAAAATACTGTTTACAGTATTTAATACAGTAATGCAAATAAGTACATTTTTACAAAACTAAGAATTTTGGGGGAAATGTGCTTAAATGTTAAAAACAACTAAAATTCTTAGTATAAAAAATACTTTTCTTTCAAATGTAGGTGTAATGTGACCCGGATGCGCTTTCTCCGCTATTCACCCAAACACACATTATCCACAATTCATTCGTTTTTTGCCCTGTCGCAGAGGATTGTGCTTTAAAGCTGTTCTCCGTTCCTTGAATAGCAACACGATCTGCATCACATTTTCGTAATACAAACCTATGATCTGACATTTATGATTCCTCACATTTGAGTTCAGTTGAGTGTAACATGCAGTTCATGCTGTGTGTGCTTTCAAAGCATTTTTAGGAGAGTACATGATGACAGATTTTGGCAGAGGCTGGGCTGTGGATGGATCAGAGGGTATGATTCTCATAACTGAGGGGCCTGAACAACTGCAAATTATGAGAAGTTTTGCTCACGGCACAACGTGTTCCACATATCCCACCTCTCTTGGCGCTGCAAAGGGGCCTGTGAGTGCTGCCTTGTTATGCTGATTCTTCATTACCGATGGTTCTGTGGGTAGACTTCAAGCCCCTCATTTCCCAGGGTGCTTTGGCAGTAGAGTCGACCGAGCTATGATTTCAGCTCCGTTGGCCGGCTTCATTCAGCGAGCATAGAGACAAACGATGCTGGAAATAAGCCCGTTCTGTCTGGCTGTCCCTCGATGTAGCCGTGCTGAAAGGGAGATATTACTGGCTCTGGTTAAAGTCATCAAAATGAAGGATGTTCAAATCAATTAAAGGAAGAGGCGGAAATAATAAAGGAAGTAATGTTATGTTATGTTATCAAGGGCTTTGCGTCCTTAATGAAAAGGAAATGATGTGAACACAAAAGATGTGAGATGTGTGAGGATGTTCAAAATAAGATGCAAATCAGGATTCATTTTACTTTAATGCCAGGTTCTTCTCTGTGAATCTACATTTTTATTCTTTTGATGGCCCATCCAGAGGCTATTTTTCCTGTAGAATCTGCAGGATATTAGACAAGCCCGCTGGAGACGTATGGGCAGAATAAAACATTGACCCTGCGAGCTTTGCTCTGATCACTTCCATCTGCTCCCATGAAATTATAGAATTCATCTGCACACACAGCACGAGTCTGTCAAAGGCTAACAAGAACCCTGCAGCTTCCTCAACAAAACCATCTTCAACCGTAACACGGAATTTGTGTCATTTATGCCAACTATACTTCAAGGATTCAAAAATAATTGAAAGTAAAGTGTGAAATAAAAAAAATTACGATATTTGATTGGCATGTTAAACAAGGAAGCACAAGAGAATAAGCATTTTTATATTTTTTAAATAATGGTTTTGAACTTAAACTATATTTTAATATTTAGATGCATATGCTCGACAGCAAAAGTGAACAAAAACCTAAAACATAGTTTGTTATCTTCTTATCAGTGTTATTGCAAAACTTAAAAAAGCTTTTTCAGTAATTGAAATAAATATATATATATATTAAATAACTTAACATACGAAACGAAAAAAAATAGTGAACAAAAAAAAAATCTATTTAAAAAGATGAAGTACTACAATAGAAATAAATGAAAGCTGTATAAAGTATGTATGAATATTAAAACACTTAATCTAATAAAAGCAGATAATAAAATTGCCAACAATTAAGCTAAAATTTAAACAAACTAAAATACAATTTCAAATATTAATAAATACTACAGTAGTATGCTAAAATAACACGGATACTTCTATAGCAATTTGTTAGCATCTTTTATAAACATTTCTAAAACCTCTGAGGTATGACAATGTAATTTATGTACAAAATGGTAAAGTTTCTAATAATAATTTTACCTGCACAGCATTTTTCCCTTATACATCAAATACTAATAATATATCTGACATTCCCAAAGGGGCCCATGGTAAATTAGCTGTCCAGCTTGGCCTTAAAACTCATGTCATGACGTAACACTTCTTCTTTTGCATGGTTCTCTGGAATGCTTGAATCTGATCTCATCATTCTGCTAGGTTTTCATATAATGGCTACTTAAATGTTCGTATGATCGACTGAATTTTCTAGTTTTTCAACAGGTTTTTTCAACTTGTCTTTAAAATGAATCTCAAACGAACTGTTCTTTTATACTTCTACTCACCCACCAATCAGCATCCTCCTCTCCCAGTACCACCAGAACCTCACCCTCATTGAAGGTGAGCTCATCGTGATGATCCGCCACACAGTCATACATGGCTTTAACACGCTTCAGCTTCGACTTCATCTAAACACAAGAAGTTGCAAAAATTTATCATGTGGTCTCTTAATACAGATTTTTAACTAATTTGTTATGGGAAACCTCAAGAATGAGGAAAATGTCGTTTCAACAGCCAAAGACAAACTAAATAAAATAACACTCCTTCAGCCCCTCCAGCTCAGAACAGCAGTAATTCCCAAGTCAATACAGACTGGTTTGAGCTGGTTTGTGCTGGTACATGATGTAGAACAGCTGTGAAACGTGAAGTTAGAAGCAAAACACACCAAGAGAATGGACCATGTGACACAAAACCATGGTGTAACGGGTGCTTAGAAAATAGTGAAACATTGTAACACGAATAAGAGACTATAACAAATAACATACTGACCCAAATTAAATAATTACTGTAAATGATACCCAAGTGAAGTATATATTTATTTCTCCTTCAGAAGACACATATAGGAACATAAAAACTCCTGAGCTATGAAAGAACAATGTGTGAGATATTCTCACCAGAGTTTTCCGGGGCAGTGGGTGAGGAGCAGGGTGGCAGGAGGAAGAGGAGCTGCCGTTAGTCTCCAGGCTGAAAGAGCGTGGGGAGGTGGGGGACAGGGCCGGAGCATGCCGCCCACCGCTGCTTATGGACTGTGGGATTTGGTACAGGAAGTGAGACGAGCTGCTCTCCCCATCTGCTCGAAAGCCTGCTGAGAGAGATTAGAGGTCACAACACATCATAACGAAAACCAAGAGCCAAGATAAGCTAAACAACTTCACAGGAAACAATATAGTGGAAAGATAACTAGACAGTTAAAGAATTACCTCGTTCTGGGAGTTCAGATAAGGAGTTGAGAGTGGACAGGGTGTATTTGGGAGAACCTGAGCTGAAATAGAAAGTGCCACTTAGGGCTGGGCGATATATATCCAACGATATATTATGCGCATCTCATCAGTAAAGCCGGTTCTTTGATTAGCACTAAATCTTCGTCAGCTGTTTTTAAATGCAGCACCAGTTTATGAACAGAGCCGTAGATCATGGAGAAGCTGCGCCATTGAATCACCCACGAAATTAACGCGTAGCTTCTCAGTGATCTACGGCTCTGTTCATAAACTGGCGCTGCATTTAAACACAGCTGACGAAGATTTTGCGCTAATCAAAGAACCGGCTTTACCGATGAGATGCGCATGATATATAGTTCGATATATATCGCCCAGCCCTAGCCACAATATACAGTACTGTATAACATAAACAATGCAGTTTACTGTAAAAGTTTCATCTTGATAGTGTAGCACAATAATTTCTTTAGTAGATGGTTGATGTGTGTGTATATATACTATATAATTAATTAAAAATAATATATATAATCTTTACTTTTTTTAAATAATTTGTATACTATATGCTATTTATATTCAGCAAATATGCATTATAATGTTTAAAAGTCACAGTTAAAAGTGTTAAGAAAACGTGTCAAAACAAAAGTCACAATTTCTACAAAATTTTAAGCAGCAAATCAGCATAATATAATGAATTCTGAAGGATCATGTGACACTGAAGACTGAAGTAATGATGCTGGAAATTCTGTTTTGCCTTCACAGGAATAAATAACATTTTTAAATATATTAAATTAGCAAACACAGCTGCAAGTTGTATTTGTAATCAAATTAAATAAAACCCAGCCAGTATAATCCCTAATGAAAAATAAATATACTGAAATGTATTTGAATTACATTTATTTCATGCTTAGTATACTACAAATACATGTTCATATTTATGTACTTAATTAAATGCCATGCAATTGTACTTTTAGTATAATAAACTGGTATACTTCAAGTCTGCTAAATTGGAACAACTAAATTTGTACTTAATGCACTTTAATTGTGCGGGAGTAGTGTTGAAGTCAAATTAAATACATGCTTAGTTTATTTAATTGTGCTGTATACTTTAGGTACACTTTAAATATTTTGCATTTAAAGGGCAATATCACATAATCCTCATTAAAAGTGACATAAACATGCATTTTAGGCATAAGTAATACTCCAAATAAAGTATCATTAATTCTTTTATATCAGTAGGTCTCGAGTTATCTGTGAGTAAATATGTTAATAGATTTTAACAATACTTTTTATGAAATAAATTTAAATGTATTACTTTTTTACTAGGGAAGTATAAATTACTTTTTAAAAAAACATTATTAAATTTAGTTTTTATGTTCAGTCCTGATAAATTAATTCTTTACGATCAATATCACTTATTAGTCAGCATTTGTGGTTCCAAAAAGCACTTACACACACTTCTGGAAAGGTGAGTCTGGACCACCGAAGCTTCTCGGACCTGCAGGTACTCCATAATCTGTGTAAAAAACATATTTATTGAGCTTATAAACATGACAATAAATTAAGCATGCAGGGTTTTCACACCTATTGACCAGTGAGTGGCAACTATCTAACAGGTTTGTCACGTACCTGCTGATCCCTGCCGTGAAGCGTGGGGGCTGGGGGGCATCTGAGGGGCGGGCTCAGAATAAGTGCGCTTGTGTCGGATGATAAGAGGGGGAGGAGGGGTTCGTTTCTTACTGCTGCTCACTTCATGGGACGTCCAGCCATCAGGTGAGCTCATAGGAGGGGGAGGAGGGGGGATGTTTGGAGCTGGAAAGGACACGAGGAGAGTAAACAAGACTGTAGAAGACAAGAGCAGAGAGAAGAAGAGAAGTTCTTCACCTCTGACTCGAGGTGGCAGTGGCGGTGCGGGCGAGGAAGGGGGTGGCGGAGGGGGACTGTCGAGGCTGCGTGTCTGAGAGTTGGGACTGGCGTACACATCCCTCCGGTTATCTCCACGGGCCATTGCCAACCTCCGGCCCACATTGAACAACCCCCCTCCGCTACTTCCTCCTCCACCTTGAGAGGTAGAGCTACTGTGATACAAGCTGAACGGCCGTCCAAAGCGCTCCTTTTTCACTGGGCCCATCTACAAAAATAAAGCGCCACTGTTACGCATTGGACAGTGAATCGCATAATACACAAATGAACAGTCTTTTTAAGGGGTTACCTTGTCATCTAGATCATCGTCGCTCTCATAAAGATCATCTTGCCGCAGTCTCCATTCATACTCCACATGCACGTGCATGTTAAACTGGTTGTTCTGTGATTGGTGGATCTGAACAGGACACATCATTACAGTATATTTTGACCCATTCCTTTCGATGACTTTTAAGTATTTCTAATTAGTGCATAACATTAGTGCAAGATCATTTCGTAGAGACTGCTGGGATATTTTGCAGTCTGCAGTAACACTCCCTGGAATTCAAACAGTTTACAGTTACTGTTATTAGTGCATTATATAACTGCAGGCCAAAAAAAGTTGAGATTTAAATATGATACTCAATGAATGCTTGAATCAACTATGCTATGAAATGTTTTAGAGCATATCTAGGGTCAGGAATTTTTTTCCTTTATAGGAAATATCACAAAACGATTAAAATCCCTACACAAATTAATAACATATGGAGGAAGTATACTCTTTTTAGTCATGCTATAACATTTTTTTAAAGGGGTCATCTGGTGCCACATGCACTTTTTCAAGCTGTTTGGACTGAAATGTGTGTTGGGAGTGTGTGTACACAACCAC
>JAUCNO010000044.1:9907801-9956413 GCA_032353835.1 Enteromius viviparus
AGATATTTTCATCTGAGACAGCTCAAACATGCATTTTAGTCTGGGACTAGCTTAAGCCTTGTCTGTGAAACTGGGGGAAAGACACCCAATAGATTCAATTTAATTTCATGTTACCTTGGCCAGAAATGTGCTTTGCTTTGGCTGCTTTCTTCATTTTCTGCAAGATTGTGCGGTCAGAGTCCAAGGCCTGTTAAAGAAAAAAAAATAAGGGCTTCACAAACCTTGAATTCACATGAAGAGTTTGCATTTATACATCTGATAAACACCAGCACACATTTAATCAGGATTAGTGAATATGTAAATTTGAACAATAAAATACCACAAGGGTTTCCCTTTAACTCATAAAGTAAAGCATGGCAGTAGCACTGGTGAGGTCATGGGCTCGAGTCACCTGGGAATATATACAGTATATATATATACACTACTATTCAATATTCTGAGGTCAGTTTTTTTTATAGTTTTTTATTTTTTGGGAAAAAAATGTATACTTTTATTTAGTAAAAACTCATTGTATTGATCAAAAGTTACTTAAAATGTTGTGAAAATTTATTTTCCAACTGAATGCTGTTCTTTTAAACATTCCTATTTATCAAACAACAAATAAAATACAACACGGTTTTTATTTTATTCCATTTATTAAGAAAAAAAAATGTTTTTGAAGAGCAAATCATGCAGAAAATTAGAATGATTTCTGTGGTCTCATGTAAAGTCTAGAGAACATTTTACCTTTGCCATGACAGAAATTAGTAATTTTACGTTTTAAGAATATTTCACGATATTACTATTTTTACTGTATTTTTGATCAATTACATTTAGCCTTCTTTCAAAAGCATTAAAAGATCTTAGCAACCCCAAACTTTGAAAAGGTACACTGAATGCAGTGTAAGTCAATTTGCATAAAAGCTTCTCCCAAATGCATGAATGTATTTTCATTCCAGACCCTTTCAATTTGTTTAAACTGTGTTGCAATACACATAAGCACAACGAAACACACATACAGGGACACAAACGGAACTTAAAACGGCTCCTTAAAGAAACACATTTCCTGTTTCAAAAACAGCAATTACATGCAATCGTGAAATGATTATGAAATAATGAAATACCCAAAGAGCATGTCCTGAAACTGGACTGCTGAAATTAAACATGCTTTTTTTCCTAAACTAAAACATAATCTAGCTACATGAATTATGCAACAGTTGAGTTACTATAAGGCTACAACTAGAGCATGAAGTCTGATTGTCGTGTCATTAAAGAAGCAAGAGCAAACAAGGGAAAATTAATTAACAGCTTCATAGTTACAGCCTGTCATCTGAGCGCATGATACAGTGTTGCGTGTGGTTTGGAATAGTAAACTGCAGTAAAATCTTTAACAGTTTGCCAAATTTAAACCATTTCCCCCAACCACAAAAGTGTAGAGCTTATGTTGTACAATAAGAGATCATGTGTTGCTCTATTACAAGATTCCAGACTTTATTTCATAGTGTCACAACACCCCTGAGTTTGACAGTCTAGTTTCTTCATATCTGTAATGGGTAACAGTATTTCCTGTGGATGTCTGTCCCAATTATCCCTCCCTTCATTCAGGATAAACAGTTTGTTCCTTAGGGTGGAGAATGAAGCCCTGCCGAATTGTAACACTCCCCTATAGCTCATATTCAGTCAGCATTGCCTTAAACAGTGCCCATCTTTATTTAATCACATTTTTACACAACGCTAAATCTCCAAAGCCTTATTAAGCCACAAAAGAAAGGTTTGGGTTTATGACTTGAGGGAGTCTCCTGAATGCCTTTGGCAAAGGAATTTGTTTGCTCCAGTTAAGAAAAAAAAAAAGAGAGAGGGCAGCTGCCATGTTTTTTATGTGTCACTGAAGATCAAACTGAAAAGTCAGTCATCTACATCAGTACATTTAATAGACAGTGTAATGCAGCACTTGCTACAGCTCTAACGGCATTGCAAAATGTCAACTCAAATCAACTCAACTTTTACTTTCACACTCATATCACAAATCAATGCAAGGAAGCACGGCATTGCACATGAGCTCAATGACAACAGGCAACTCACTTTGACATTTTCTAAAGTCATAGCTATGTGGTCACTTATCTGTTTCTGTGTGGTTGCTAGTGTGTTCGTTAGGTGGCCACATTCACACAGGAGATGAATGCGTCCTGTGTTTGATAAAGTGAACCAGAAATTGTGGTCTTTTATATTGTGACATAAACTTGAGTTTAATGGCTATTCAGTCTATCCAGATGTTGGTGTTGACCTGAAAAGTGGAACGTTTTTGTGCTAAGGTTGTTAGAACTTTATTAAATACCTGATAACTTTGTAAGAACATTCCATTAATGTTAATGAAAGAATGTTTGTTCATAACTTTCAGAGAATCTTGCCAGAATATTAGGTTATGAGAATATGTAAGGTATAATGAACGGGCTTATTTCGCGATAACTACCGGCTGCCTCTGCTTTATCCCGCTTATTATACGGCTACTTGACGCATAAGGAAAAAAACTGGACATAAATATGAACTTGAGACATTTTATTGGGATATTTGTTTTAAATTAACATTTTCATCCATCCGCGAAACGATATAGTACCATGTGACTAACATTCAAACGCTAGTAAGCCAATTTATAACATCTACATATAAATTTATAACAATGGATGTATTTTAAATTTTCCATTGTTATTTGTGGTTGTCCGGTGTTTGTCACAAGATGGCGCCAAACGGTAATCTTTGTTGGCGCGGAGGGATTTTAAACATGTAAGTAGTACCGCCTATTACTTTGGGTCGGTATTATTTAAAAAGAACGAACCTGCTAATGTCTCAACTGACGAATCAGAATCAAGCATTCCAGAGAGCCGTGTTAGCAGGCGACATGATTGCAACCCTTAAAGATCTTGAAGAATATCCTTTCATCAGTCTCACTGCACAGAGATGGAGGCTCCAGGTCAGTCTGGTGGTTCTGGCTCTAATGATTCCTGGTCTCCCTGAGGGCATCAGTAGGAACATGTGCTGGGTGTCACCGTTACAGGATGTTGGAGTGACTTTACAGGAGGTGTGTTAAGTGTAGAAGAACATTTTCAAAAACTCTACAAAATAACTATGCAGTTCTCCTTAGCCTTGAAATAAAATTAAAAAAAAATCACAGTTTCTATGGAGACTTCTTCCTGTTTCAAAGCCGCGGACCTCTGTTTCTAACACTCATGTCTTATCTTGCTGTTTTATTCTCTAAGGAAACAGGCTTGTTAAATGGCAGCATAAAAGGATTATAAGCAATTAATATTCATTGGTGTCACACATGATAGTGTGAAGAGGAAAATGCAATTCACTGTTATTAGTTCAGAGAGTCTGTAATGAACTCCTCAAACAGCACGATTGAGAAACACTTTGAGTGTGATCTCAAATCATCAGACTCGGCAACCAACACTTATCCCTTATCTTTAAGGATCCCAAAATGAAAATGCTAGCATTAATTACTCACCCTCAAACTTGTATAATTTTCTTTACTTATTCTGTGGGAAACTTACTGCAGCTTCTATGCCAATGCGACTTTCAACGCAGGATATCCAACTTAAATTTCAATCTTACTAACTTACCTAACTTCAAGGGACATAGAATGAAGTGTATGAGTTGTACGGACTAGTGTTATATGCTTTATGTTGTTCTTTTTTGTAACCTTTTAATTTTTTCAGCTAACACTTTCTTTAAGGTAAGAAAACAGGAAATCATCACATTAAGAGCAGTCAGTCCGATCTCAAAGCACTTCGTACATTTTTTACGAGGTGGCTAATTTGGATGAATTTGCACGACCTCACTTGCACAAATTCATAGATATTTACTAAATTACATTTTTTTACGAGTTGCCAATTTGTATGAATTTGTATGAATGACCTACACCTATCCCCGCCCCTAAACCAACCTGTCCCTGGGGTTTAGAGTGAGGTCGTAAGAATTCATACAAATAAGCCACCTTGTAAAAAACATCTTGTAGGAGAGCAGCTCGTTTTACATTACATACCTTTCCTGTCAGCTCTGTTATGTGTACACTTGGCCAATAACAATTCAACCGTGTGGTGGTTCACCTGGAACAGCACTCCATGCTGATATTCACATTCCCCTGACTAGGCAGAGTGAGAACTCTGTACTCAGCAAGGCTAACCTCACAGCTCTTTTGTTCTTTAGGCAGCAATGGTGCCAGGCCGTTTGGATTAGCTTTTGTGTGCGTTTAGTGCTATTACACGAAAAATGGTTGTGAAATTCCCTATAGTACACATAGAAAAGACAAGAGCAGTCATAAATACTCAGGGTAAACAGGGTGACGTTGATTCAGTTACGCTGCCAAAAGAAATGCCATCCTTTTTTCAACTACCAACATAACCTGGGAGAGAAGCATTACATATTTATGGACAGCACGACATGTTCCCTGATGCTAGAAACTCTGTTTAAACTTTTTGCTGTGATTGTTGATTACACTAATATAAATAATATGTCAATATGGGATAATACAATGTTCTGAAATGAAAATTAAATATAAAATCTTTTCTACAAAACGCCCTACAGAGATTTATATAAATTCACACTTATAATATGTCATATAACATTTACAGTTATGAATAAAAAAAACAGATATTTTTCATATTAGTAAAAGATTCAAGATTCTTTATTTGTCACATGTAGTTATAGCTGGTACAACATACAGTCACATGTTTTTTCTGGCTGAAAGGTACTCCCCAACTGTGCTTAAACATACAAATAAAAGCAAGACTTATAAGTGTAGAAGGAAAAAATCTATATATAAAAAGAAACAGCCATATGTACATGTACATATATATATAACCGGGGTATTGCACTGTAAGGGTATAATGTAAAAACTAAATTGTATACATATTTACACTTAAATATAATATAAAGTAACTATGGTAATAAATAATGTGTGCAAAAGGTGAAAAAAGTTAAAATATTGACATTTTGTATTTTTATTTTTATTTATTTTTATATAGTATAATATGTAATATTGTAATATAATATAGGCAATTAAATCGACATTGAATAGTAATAATATAGTAATAATAATAATAATTTGCTATATTTATATAGTACTTTTCCGTGTTTATAAAAGGGGGGAATCTGCTCAGCCACCACTAATGTGCAGTATCCACCTGGAGGATGTGATGGCAGCCATATTGCAGCAGAACACCCACCACACCCCAGCTTATTGGTGGTGATGAAGCAATCAGCATAGTCAGCTATCTACGCAAATTAAACTGGCAGCAAATTGAAATATCTCGCTAGATAACAGAGATTCAGATTCAGACAGCCCATAACAAGCTGGCTGCATTTCTTTTCAGCTTTTCTGAGCTGGCAGACACAAAAAACCCATTTAAATTTAGAAATAAACGACTAGCTGAATAAAAATTGGTCTGGTTTTCTAATATGAAATAATAAAATGTTAATTATTCACTACAACAGAACAGCTTCGTAAACATAAAAGCCCCAATGCTTCAATTCACAAATCCACCATGAGACATGCAATAATAATGTTTAAAGCTCTGAGGCATTTTATAATTGAGGAGCACAACCAGATATTTATCTCCCTCTTTTGTGCCTAATGAAGCAAAGCCCACACAATTCACTCTCTTCACCACTGCTGGTTTCCAGCTACTTAACCAAGAAGGCCAGAAGTGAAACTAATCAAACCACTATGAATTCACATTCTTAGTCATTAACAGTCAACTGGAAGATAAGGTAAAAGGTCATTTTCCCACTTGCAACTGCAACATCCCATAGAAATGCAGTCCAGACATGCTATGACCACTCATTTAGACCAGTGGGTCTCATATACAGTGGTAAGGCATGCTATTTATTTTGTGTCCACAGTGCTCTAAAAGACAGAGAGCGATCTTAGACAGACACGCACTCTTGTTCAGAAATAGCACAAAGCCCACTCAGATGAAACTAAGCAACATGAATAATGCCGAGCAGGTTTATCATGAAGTCAGCAAATATTCTATATGGTATAAAATAACATGCTGATGCTACTTCCTTTGAAGGTGTTGCCACAACGGGGCTTTATAACATAATAGTTCATAACTCTCTGATCATTAACTTACGCTCATGCCATTCCAAACCTTTATGTTTTTCTTTTAAGGATTTATCGATAAACAATTAGTTTTGGGTACCATTCACTACCATTGACTGTAAGTGAGATGCACTGAGGCACTTAAAATATCATAATTTATGTTCCACATGCGGACAAAATAAGTCATACAGGTTTTAATGTAAACATCTAAAGTAAACAAAGAGTTTCCTTGAACTGTCTCATCAAATCCATAAGAAAATGAGATCCATGTTTGTAAAAATCACTATTAAGTGCATTTAACCGGCTTTCATGGCATAAAGCAGTGCAGTAATTGACAGTAATGCATTTAACTAGGCCCCTAGGGAAACAGTGCTAAACCAAACAGGTTATCAATTACTTTTAACTTAATCCAATTTTATTTTAATGATGCACCTGCTAGTATTATAAAAACTGTTTAAAACTTATTAAAAAACTAAAATACTGAGTGTACCTTCAAGAAACCTGAAGAAAAACCTACTATGCCCAAATGCTCCAGGAATGAAGATAATAGTATCAGGTATCTCCATTCTGAATGAATGGGTAACTATGCATTACTTTATATTGGAAAAACAAGACGTGCCACAACAGCCTCGGCTACTCCTGCTGGTTGAGCAGATTACACAAGCACTCCAATTATCTTTCATTATTCCTCTCCGGTGCCTTTGCTAATCCCCAATCGCCTCTCATTTCAGTTTACTTTCGGCAACATACAATTGAAACACACAAGCATGATGCTGTGTTGAAAAGAGACAGTTGAGGTGTGCATTGGATCATCATCAGAAATGTCCAGGGAAATCTTTTCAGTTCCTGCTTTGTCATTAAGTCACATTACCTAAACACAGACTCTATTATAGCATGGGGTTCTCTCTTGAGGTCAGTGCAGATTAAGGCAAAGCATCTGTGTTGCCTTATTCCCCTCTCAATTCCTTTTTCATTTTCTAAACTATCAGGTAGATGGCTAGCTCAAATATTAGAAGGCGAGTGAGTTGCAACATTGAATTAACTAGTGCTTGTGTACCAAGAGAGCACTGAGCTGATAACATTAATTATTTAAAGGGATAGTAAACCAAAAACATGAAAATGTGTGTGTGTGTGTGTGTGTGTTTAATGAGGTCTAGTGTTGTTTTATGCTCTGTTAACTAAGATAATATGGACAGAAATCATAAAAATATCTTCTTTCTGTTCCAAAGAAGAATACAGGTTTGGAACGACACAAAGCACTTTTGGTTGAATTATCATACATTGTCATACATATTTCATGTAGTTGCCCTCCAGAGCTTCTAATAATTGTTTTGAGCAGCAGGATTTAGTTCAATGCCTGTAAATCTGCACTAAGACAGATTACACAGAGGTGTCCTTCATTGATCAAGTCTGGTCTGAGAACAGTCTTAAGGTTATGAAGGATAAAGAATGGTTTGAATAGTTGACTGTTCAGAAGAAAAACAGACCACCACTCAGACTCTCGTACACCGCTTTTGTCCTGAACCTCCCTGAGGCTGCGCGTGTGCAAGGCTGGCTAGATATTAAGGGTGTCATCCTGTCACATGAAGCCCAAACAATCAAGCATGTAATGCAGCGCACTGTTCAATTTGTATGGCTGTGTATCGCACAGGCCAGGTCATCACCATGGTTACTTCACATTCCACTATGTCACTCTTATTAAAGCAGTCATCATTCAATTGTTACCACCCTGACCCGGCTCTATGCTTCAAATTGGCACAACTGGGGGGGCTGAAAATGTAGACCAATGTGCAAAAAAATGGGCTTTGGTTTATTAGGAAGAGGATGACCTATGCTGTGTCAAAACATACAATAAAAAAATAGTCACATTGTTTTCAGGTCAAATACATATCATAAATACAATCTGAATTGGAAATATATTTAATAAAATTATTTATTTTGGTAAATGCACTAATGATGGCTCTTGGCAAACAGCAGTGGACATATCTTACGCAAATATCATTTTCATTGCACAACATAAGCTTCATTAACAGGAAATGATCCTGGATCAGCATCCTTTGCTGACATCTCTATCAACCAATCATCCCATATCCGTAACCCTAAAATCAGAGTGCAATGATTGGTTCATGGGAAGCTTGTTTCAGTAACAACAACAACAAAGGACACCGATCCAGAAACATTACAGGCTGGTTCCTTAGCTCCAGAAGGTCCATGAATCCTAAGCCGGCTTTTGTTTATGCAGCTCAATAAACGCTGGATGAAAGGCACGTGCTCGTGATAATACAGCAGAAGCTCGTATTGACGCACGAGGAGGGATATGGGCTACGAAGCGCGAGATACGGAATAAATGTAAAATACATTACTAAAAAAACGGAAAGACTGCAGAATATTCGTTGCAATTTAATGTGCAACAACGACGAGGAAATGTACGTTAACGCGCAATGAAATATGTGTTATCCTTCCTCTTTCAGTTGTAGTATTTCACAGCACCACATGACAAAAAAAGCTATTTAATCATTTGAACTATTTTATAAGCCCATTGGTTATATGAATAGAAATAATTTTAGATATTTTAATTGAGGTTTTAGCTTGAAATCACATGGTTTGCGCTGTTGGAAATAGGCTGCGCGCATCCCAATGCATTCAACAAGACAAAGAGCATCAGTGTCTGCTGTAGTAATGTTTGAAGCAGTGTTCATGGAGAAAAATACATGAAAGCCAACACGTTCGTTGGACTAAGCAATTCTGCATTGAAACATAGCACCGTAAAACAGAAAAAAGACACAAAGAGATACCGAGACCTGCTGCTGCTGCTGACAGACAGGACAGAACGCCTCAATTTCATTCATAATGTTGTACAACTCAGCTGTTAAATACATAACACGCGATTACAGCAGAAGGCAGCAGATGAAAGCGTGTTCTCTTACCTCCTCGATATTGTTGGCGGAATTTCTACAACTTGTCATTTTGGCGTAGAAGGAAGAGGTGGTGGGAGAGCTGTAGTCCTCCAAAGTCTCGGCGATAAACTCGTCCACTGATATGAACTCAGGCATTTTGGAGGAAAATTAAGAAAATGCAATTTACAAAAGAAATGTTTCACAGCAAGCCCATTAAAAATGATACTATTGCCGGTGAGGAAGTTGGTGTCAGGCTGTTTAGAAAGTCACCACAGCAGCTAAGTAGAGTGCAGCAGTGTTGTGTTTGGCTATAGTGGCCAAAGCGCATAAAGAGGAAACAGGACTGTTTTAGTGTCAGTCTAGCGTTGACTGTTCGATAGTACGCATGCGCAGTTGGGCAACGGTATCCACAAAGCACATCAATGGCTGGGGTGGTTAATACTAGTTAAACTATTAAAAGGATCTACTGCGGTCAGTATGTTTTCCGGTAGTGGAGAAGTGCAATCTCAAAAAGAATTATAATACTATATGAGGCCAGTTGCATAAACATTATTTTTTAGAATGCATCTTAACAAGTAGATTGGTCAGCTAGTAGTGGAGTAATAATCAGTTTATAAAGATATTGTAGGCTATTATGATATTTTTCTCTAATGTGTTTTAAAAGTGTGCATTAGGGTTTAAATGTTATCATTCTATTCAAGGAATCGAATCTTTTGAATCTGTTCTTTTAATGATTCATTCAGTGATTCTTTTCTGCAGGTTTCATTAGGTGGCGACAAGTGTCAGTTTAACTGGTTCCTATTGGTGCACTTCTAAAATCTTTGTTCGGTTTGTTATAGGGCGAATTCATTAGTAGGGTCCTCACAGAAATCAGCTCATTCAGGTAAACGATTCATCCAAAATTCTGATTCATTCACAAACAAAACAGCACAAATATTGCAGAGAACATCAAAAAACTAAAATCTTTTCCAAGAGGGAGACTACGGCCACACACTGGCTGCCTTTTGATTTGAGAGTGTGGAAAAGTGCACAACATAACGCATCATTAATAAAAAGCCTGGAAGTCACCTATCCCAGCTGTCACCTCTGATTAGAGTTTCACTCAGTCAGCCGCAGGCTCCCTTCTACCCAAGACAGCCCAAACGGCCCTGCAGAGAGCCATGTGACCCCTGCTGCACATTCCCAAGCTGTTCATTCACAACTCACATTATGGTGGCTGGATGCCTAAAGCCCATGCACTGTGAAAATATATAGACCGACTTTAAGGTGACTAGACAGAAAACAAACTCATTAGAAAAGTCAAGTAAATTAATTCCCTCTTAAAATTAATGATGATAAAAGATGATAAAATGAAAGCGATTACAACTGAGATAAAAATAAAATGGATCTCCTGCACATGATGATTACCATATCTAGGTACCATGGTATTCAAATTGTATTTTAAAGAATACATTAAGGTTCACTTCCTTTTTGTGACACTGTCCGTAATACTGATGTGTGACGATGTAAAAATGGTACTGCTCAGTTCAGGAGCATAACGTGGAAAGTGCTGTTATTATTAAGTGATCATTTGCATGTCCATTAGCTGCTAGTATTATTTGCATTCCCATGTGACAGTAAGGCTTCAATTGTGGTTTCTATATAATTACCCTTCTCTATATCAAAGGAAATTATCTCACATGAGTGGGTTTAGATGATGTACTCTGAGATCAGCCCAGAATCATACTGTGCTGAAACAATTTACTATCACACAGCACATGCTGTCACGTTTTATATTATTGCTCTGCATGAGAAGTCTCTTTACTAAAGATGCAGGAAGCTTGTTCCTTGATGCAATACACATTATTCTTTTCTTTTTATTTTATGGATGTTGGTTTCTGTTTGTCATGTCACTGAAGCTGTAGCATGTATTGTGACTAAGCTGGTACTTATTTCATTTTATCAATTTTTCTGCGGTGTATCTCTGTAGAATAGGCTTCTGCCATAAACCTCATATTGCTGGATTTTCTAGTTCTGAAAATAAAAGCCTAAAGTTGATTGAAGTTCTAGACATAAATGATAGATTTTTCTTTCAAATGAAGGCAGTGCTTTTGTTGTATATACTTTCCATAAACCATATCACTTTATTGACAAACAGTCATAGAATACATATAAAATAAAATACAAATATATGTAAAAACAGCGTCATAATTGGAAATTTTATACTTTTTTTTTTTTAATTTTATAAATTCTTAAACCTTTTTGTTTAACATTTTTTAAAACTCACTAAGGCTGCATTTATTTGATTACAATTCTTATGTAATATAAGTGTACATGAAATCATAAAACATTAAACTGCACTGAATTTATTAAAGGCGTAGGAAGCGATTTCTGAGAAACACCATTGAAAGTGGATCAGACTGAGCACCAAACAAACTCAGTCCATATTTGTTTTAATCGTTTTAAAAATCAACAGTGATAGTCAGAAATGGCTTCCTGTACCATTAACAGGCAATTGTTTGTATTGCTAAATTCTTATTAATCATTGTTGTTCATGGTTTTTTCTATAAAAAGTAAGCAATGGCTATGTGCACTTGGATAATTCTTTCTCATGTTGATCAGTAAACTTCTTTGTTTATGCACATTTCCACCTTCTTATCCATTGACAATAAGCTGGCTGATGTGTGTAGGCAGGGTGTAGAGGATGAGGAAGAGGAAGAGCCCCAGGATAACCAAAATGATCAAAGCAATGATGTACTTCTTGTACTTCTTCCAGATAAAGAACACAAAGGTTTTCATGGGGTTCACAAACCAGTTGAAGGATGTCTTGGGGCGGCTTAAGAGAACAAAAACATTTGTATGTAGCACATTTTAGTAAGTACACAATAAAAATGCAAACTGATATGAATATCTACATATGCATAGATAGTATGTTTTGGTGTTTTACTTTGGTTTGTCCAGAGGTTCAGGTTCCTTGCGTGCTTTTCCCACAGGGTTCTTCTCCGCTTCTTCAGCAGTCACTAGGTGGAACTCTGCCTCTACTTTACCCTGCAATCCACATTAAAGAGCTTGAGTCTACCTTTACAAAGTGAACAAGTGTGTTACAACATTCATTTTACTATTTGTTTTGCACTAACAAAATGTGTGTACCATTAGAAGAAAGGTGTTCCCACTGTTGTCCACAAACTGTAGATCTTCTGGTTTCATTTTGCTTCGCTTGCTTGACTTCTTTTTCTTCTTGTTCTTGTTTTTCTTTTCTTGTTCTGCCTCCCTCTCCTCTCTCTCGATGTCCTCTTGGCTCTTTAGTTTGATGAGCGGCCACCAACCCTTCATCCTCTTGCTGCGGAAGATGGAGAAGCGAGGGCCAGCCTTGTCTTTGGCCATCTTGACACTGCATTGCTCGGATGATTTTGATGCACGGACCATATCACTGAGACGCAACTCTATGGATCCTGGAAAGGAATTTATGCTTTTAACTATAAAATTTCATACATGAAACCTTGACTATAGTAAATACAACCACTAACCTAAGAAGTCATTGGAACCAATGCGGTCATAATCCCAGACCTGCAGCACCAGAACAGCCGGTTGGCGAAATTCAGTCTCCTCAAGGGCAAAGAGGGATTCCTTCTTCTTATAGATGATCTCTTTCTCAGTAGGAAGATAGTCGAAGTTAAAGACAAAGCGCCAGTTGAAGTTGCCTTCTCCAGTGAGTGAATTAAAATGCACGTCCGTCTCCTGTTTCTCATCTTCTAGACCTTTAACCCAGCTGGTGAATGTAAAAAGAATATTTTTTAAATGATACTTTTTCAAATGTTTTTTGGATGAAGTTCATTATGCTCACCAAGGCTGCATTTATTTATAAAATAAATATAGTGAAACAATAATACTTAATAATATTTTTACCAATTAAATGACAAGTGTATTATATATATATATATATATATAAGTTATATATTAAGGTAATTCTAGAACTTCATTGGATCAGTTTTAAATAATAACACAAATTATATTAACTTGTCATTAAAAATAATGTTTTTTGTATATTTAAGCACATTACCTCAAGAAATACTAACTAAAAGGCTCCCACTATGCCTATTTTTTACTGTCTTTGTATCCACAATCATTAATTCAGTTCCAATTATCATTAAATATTTAGGAATAATTTTTATTTTTTATGTTTATTTACTTTACAAAATTATATAAATATCTGTTTTCTGTATATTTTGTAATTTCAGCAGTAAAAAGAAACATTTTATGTCTGTCTCTATATTCTGGTCAACTCAGTTACCTCTGTTATAAAAAGTCAACCATTTTTAAAGCACTGGTAGAAAAACCATGTGATTTGCACCAAGGGATGTCACTTCCTCTAACTAGAAACTCTGAGAGGTCTGGAGGTATGTCATTATTCCTCTCTCATAAATTTGAACAAAATGTGTAAGATACACCAATAGAAGATTAATTATTCGTCAAATCAGTTATTGTGATATTTCAGTGAATCTCCCTTTCACTTTTTAAAAACCATAATAGTATGAAAATTAATAAAATTCTGTTTTTAGCCATCCCATGTCATATCTGTTTTGGGGTTAGCAATTTGAGCTAAAGCACAAAATGGTGAAAAATGTCAACTCTGTTAGTGTTTTAAAAAGTTAACGATACCAGAGTTGACAATGAGTAAGAGAGTCAAATGGCCCCTGTTCTGATCTGGGTGGTCAACTCTGTTTTCGTTATCAACTCTGTTACCATTGATGTAAACTCTGTTTTAAGTTTTGCTTTAAATTAATCATTTTGTTCAATTTTATTAACAAACTGATAAGAAACCAAGTAGCCTAGCTAGTTGTTTTACAACATCCAATTTTTTTGAAATTTTTTTGAATATAAGTAATTTTTAAAGCTATGTTTTGAAAAAAATGTATGCAGTCTTGGCAACGTTTTAGTTATATGTATAGATATTTTACTTCAAAACAAAGTCTACATCTTATTAAGTTTAAAATTGAATTAAAGGATGAAGAACAGGGGTTTAAACTGTGTCACATTTGTTACATGTATATATTTTACCTAATTTGTCTGTAACAGAGTTGACCGATTTATCTGTCAGTACATTGATTTTCTTAAATAGTTTTTATTTTTATTTTACAAGTTTAAGATTGGCAAATATACAGAATATTAAATTTGAAGTGTGTTCTATGAAAATAAAAAAGAAAATGACAATTTTTGTTTTCTTCCTCTACTTGTAATGTACCCACAATTCTGGAATGAGTCATATAACTGTGAAAGTAGCATAAAAAAAAGTTAGATTTTCTAGGATATTTGATTTCTTGTGCATTCTGACCCTTTAACATAGATGTCACTTGATGGCTCTCCAGTGAAAGGATTGACATCATCCAGTACGACATCATCAGTATTCCAGATGATCACACGCAGCTCATAACTAGAAACACGGGTAATTTCTCTCATTATACAAATTGCACATAAGCTCATTCTTATTCTTAAAAAAAGTGCAGAAAAGTTATGTCCTAATTACCTCTCTGGAAGTCTAGGTTTGATATTAACAGGTGGTGGTGGAGGTACATCCACAGGAAACATGTCAATCCACATGTGAACATAACCCTGCCATGTCAAAGACAAAGATATAAGAGATTATGTTGTAACTTCATAAACGTACTTCATAGATTGCACTTCAATGGTGTGTTCCGATTTGCATACTTATGCACTATTCTATAAAATATTTAGTGTGACTAGTGTGCTTACACTTTAACTTCAAATGCTCAGATAATGCACTCAAATAACCTGAAAAAACAAAGTAAACTCTCAGAGATTTAATAACGTCCTATAATGAGACGGTATGCTGGATCATGAAATAACCTTATGTAATTCATACATAAGATGATTGAGTGCATAATGCATCAAATAAGTATATAGTGTACAGTAAAATGATGGTTTGATTCAACTGGCCTTGACTTAGACTGCTAATCAGTCATTGTGTGCGTGTGATGGATTCTGACCTGAGGGAGGCCGGGTTTTTCAGCGTTAAGCAGTGAGCGGACCTCCACATGCTCAGGAACCAGAGGACATGCTCCCTCACAGAACTCTCTCATCTCCTTCCAGCGCTGAAGGACACTTAGAGCTTTATGCTCATCCAGCTCTGCATAGTCTTCCTCCGTCTTCTTATTCTTCTTCAGCAACTCTGCATATTCATTTTTATGTAAGTTTTTAAATATATTTTTATATCTTTACATATATATCTATATATGTAATGTTGCTTTGCATTTTGACAAAGACAAAGTCAAATGCCACAAAAGAATGGAAAGATGTGGATATTTTATTTTCTATATTTTATGCCAGACTAATTTTTTCATTGAAGAAAGACAACACAAAATTACTGTTTGTACAGTATTACTTGAAAATGCTTTATAACCTTTATTTTATTTTAATAAACTTGTATTTCCACCTTCTGGAAAAGCCTCATTGGGAACTTTGAAGATCTTGTTGAGAACTTTAATTTCCGACTCTCTGTACTCTGGAGATGGAATCCCATTTTTGCGGCAGAGCTCCAATAATATTGCAGTGGGTTTCTTGGCATCTCTCCATTTATTATAGCCATCCCTGAAATCACAAGACATCCTAATCTGATTTAACCTTCAGAGAGTCAAATAAAAATCAGGCCACAAAACCACTTGATTTATCTCAGTCTCTTAAACATCTCAGCTGCAAACAATCTATTGAGAGCTCTTCGAATATAAGCTTAAAGCAGTCAATGAGCTTTAAAAAATTCTGATGACTACGGCAGTAATGGTCACGGCAAAGATAATCATACTAATCATCATTATAATAACTACCACCACCATCATCACAAGCAATCACATTACCCACTTATCATAATGAAGAGCCAGGCCACAACCGGCGCGATGGCGGCTGTAGAAACGGTTCTCCAGGTCCACGCGGGTCTCACCAATCTGGTCATCAGAACCCACAAGGTCATGGTCAAACACATACAGAGTTAGCTCTGTCTCCAGGGGGAAGGACACAGTCAGTTCAAACACTCTGTGGAAGACAAAGGCTCAGGATATCAAATCAGTAACCTAATCAGAGAACAATGATTAGCCCTCTTTAGCTCAAATTATATTGCTTTCAAGCTACAACTGTAATTGAAGTTCAGGCTGTTAAAATATAGCTCCAGCCTCTATGAAAAATTAAATGTAATTTTTTTTAATGATATTTGTCATTCCCATAGCCACAGTAATAAATGTTGTGAACATTCATTCATTCATTTTGTCAACAGATGCACTTACTCTCCAAACACTGGGTTCAGTTGTTTGGGAATGTAGCGCTCTTTGCTGTCCATTTGCTGCTGGCCAACTTTTACCACCACATAGGGGTCTGCCTTTCCATTTGGGTCTGTGGGTGCCAGATTGGTTGCCTTGGGGTTGAAAGGAAAAAAAAGCATGAACAGTTCAAATTCAGATTCAATGTACAGAAAATATAAGGGGAAATGATAGAAAACTATACAATTGTGAGGCAAGCAATGCACTCTTCAATGTGACATGCTCCGTTTAAAACCATTTACCATTTTCTAATTCTAGTATATGAACATGCAGGACTATTTATTCACAAAATGTAAAAAAAAAAAGTTGCTATGTAACAACAATTCTTTTCTTTTGTATTGTGATTTAGATTGGAGTGAAATGGATTATCATAATAGAAAAAATGCAGAGGGGGACTTGATTTTATGCATCGGTTGTTGACGGGATGAAGGCTGAATGCAGAGTGTAGGCAGACTAAATGACTGGAGAAGTCTGGCATACATTGCCAGAGAGACAGAGATAAGTTTAATGCTTCAATGTAAAATTGAGATTGTTGTGATTTAAAGAGAGAGAGAGAGATAGAGAGAAACAAGCATGGATGAATCATTCACAATAAGATCAATACATGCATTTAGAATATAGACAGAAAAATAATAGCAACATATAAAATATAAAACCTTCCTCATACAATCATGTAAACTGTCTAAAATGTTCATGTCCACTCTGTCAACTAACAGTATTATTATTATTTATGTTTTTGGGTTTTGAACAACTGATACCTACTTTTACTACATATACCCTCACAAGGACTTTGATGGGTGTATTTTTGGGAATGCCATTAGTGATCTGACAGTCTGCATCCTCGTCTTCGGGAGCGATGGGGTATATCAGAAACGATCCCTGCAATGAAGCACAGCTCTGCTTTAACCTCTAATCCTTGCCTTTTGTCATGCATGCTGTCACACTGTTGATCCAGAGCATGAGAGCTTGCCAAAATGCACATCTTACCTTATATTTACCCATATACCTCGTACTTTCATCTTCCTCTTCATCTTCCAGGCTGGATTTGCCTTTGTAGACAGGAAATATGTGCAACCAGTCCATGAACTGACTGAATTCATTCTCAAGTTCGGTCTTGTAAAGCTGGGGAAGGAAATGAAAAAGAGGGCAACAAAGAAAATGGACAGAACATGTAAACTGCAAATAATGCAAATAGTTTTAGATGGCCGAAAAGCATAAATAAAACACTTGCAAACACTGTACTGAATCAAATGAAAGGATTTCAGATTAAAGAACATGTCAAACCTGCAAGGTGGCAATTTTCTTTCTCTTTGGAGCAGGCGGCTCTATTTCAATCACAGCCTCATCATCCTCTGCCTCTAGTGCTGACATGCTCAGTGGTGCTCCATCTGCAGAATGTGACATTACACTGTTGCTTTGAAATACATTCATTCCTAAGCATCCTAAAGCAGAGGAATGAATGAATGCCATTACACTAGACAGCTCAATCCAAGTGAAATCCACAAATAAATTAGACTAGACCTGTTCTCAGAAGTAACCTTTAATCAGTCCATAGACTATTTTTAGTGCATGAATGAAGTAATTTACCTTCATATTCACACAGGCGTCTACAGCAGAGCACGTGGTTTTACCATTTAGGTAAAACTAAAAATATCATCACACAAGAAAGTTCAAATCCACAAATAAGATACGCTAGACCTTTTTTTTTTTCAAAAGTAATTTCACTTTCTGTCCACCTGTAATTGATTTTTAGTGCATGTTTGGAGTAATTCACACAGCAAACTAACCACAAGTTCATCAACATTTGTATTTTGCTCATTTTTTAAGCGCCCAAATATGTTGTAGGCTCTGTCCAACTGGATTCATTCAGATATGTGAATTTGCTGTTGTTCCAAATTCAGACCCTGACACATTTACTGATACAAGCGATATAAGTGCCATTGATTTATTCACTCAACTGATTTGTTCAAAACAGCTGATTTATTTAAAATAGATAAACAATAAAATTATGCTTGCGCTGATAATACCTCCATCTTGTCCATCATCCAAGTCATCCTCTTTCTCCTCCTGAAGAAGAGATGATAAAAACTCATTTACACGTTGAGAAAATCAACAAGGCACGATCTGTTATCAAAATAACCGATCACCTGTTTTTCGAGTTCAGCCAGTGATGCGTAATATTTAGACCACCAGTCAAGCTCCTCTTTTTCTGGTGGCTCCTCCTCTAACTCCTCCTCCTTTTTAATCACCTTTTTGATTGGAGACTGAAAATGCAGTTTTCCACAATGCATTATTTTTCAAATTAAAACTCATTTACTCACCCTTGTGTCTTTAATTTGTGCACAGGCCTTCACACTCTAAACATGAACATGGATTTTTAAAAGCCAAACACACACACTCATGATTGAAAGCATCCCATTTGGATGTCAGCAGGGGTCTTGGCTATTCAGTGGCTGCCCAATTAATCAGAGTGATCTAACAGCAGGAGCTCAAACTGACACAGGAACACACTTCACTGCACTCAACAAACCAGCAGATTCACACCATAATCAACAGGTTAATGTGTGCGAAGGGCTTCACATTTAATAACTGCAGGCTGTGGATGGTTAAAACATGTGCGCTAAGTACTCATTAGGAGCTATTTCGAACAACACTTAGCAGCAAACTAACGTCATTTCAACCAGACTGGGTACCCCATGACCACATGGCAGCTGTCTGAAAAAAAATGCTTAAAAACTTATGAAAAGTGTGGGATGATGGCAGATACAATTTCAACTGTTTCAAATATATGATGTGTAGCAGTTTGAGGAACACTACAGAATATGTTCATTCTTATGGACTGGAATAAAAATACAGTGGAACTTACCGTGACTAAGTTAAATGGGTTAACAGGAATTTTGCTATGCTTTAGAGCAAGTCCACCCAAGTCCATGGTGATCACTGTTGTAAGCGGGGTGGTTTTCTGCGGAGGCTTCTTCTCTAAAATTGTAAGGAAATGTTTAGGAATTATGTGAAAATATAAAAAAAAATATATAGTCTATATTCTATATTTAAAAAGCAGCTATATTATATATATTATTCTTAATATCACTGCAAAAATAGTGATATTATTCAAAATGTGGTTATAATCTGATAACTTCTTATCTTATTTAGACCGTCTAATGTTCAATGCAATGCAATCCAAATGAATTTAATTTTAAATGAAATAGGCAATTGTTATGAATTAAAACATTTGGATCAATCCCACTTACAAACATAACAAGAAATACACAAAAAGTGCTATAGGAATCTCATGAGCTCTGTGTCTTTTCTCATTTCAGCAAAGTTTCATGCCATCCTAGTTTATAAAGAAAGAGAGTCTGGTGCATTTTTGAATGTAAATTATTTATGTATACAGAACAGCAGATGCTTTATTTGTTGGCCTTTAAACCACAAACATATGAGCTATAAAAGATTCTATACCCTCCGGCTCCTCCTCCTCATCTTTCCACTCCTCTTGGTCCCTGGGACCAAATTGCACGAGGTTTTGGACCACGTGAGTTCCCACCAGAACCAGCCTCCCGAATGCTCTCTGCTCCATTACGAAGATAGTAAGAGGAGGATGCAGGTAGACAAGCTCTGGAAGTTCCTTAGTACAGATAACAAGTTATGAGCCAGTACATTTACATAAGATTGACATTTTTTTTTTAAATAATAAATTAGGATGAAGTCAGGTAGTGTTGAAAGAGATGAGTTTTCGGCTGAAGATTGACAGGGATCCAGCATTCTGGATAGGGGTGGGAAGATCATTTCACTAGCCAGGAGTAATGAACGGTAATATATGCAAGTAGCAGTTTATTAAAATTAAAATACAGTTGTGGTCAAAAGTTTACACCCCCATTTCAGAATCTTTTACCAATTATTTTACCAAAATAATCATACAAAATTATTTTGCTCATACAAAATGCATGTTATTGTTAAATAAGACAACTGCCTGCTGTTTTTCAGAAAATCCTTCAGGTCCAATAAATTCTTTGGTTTTCCAACATCTTTGCGAATTTGAACCCTTTCCAACAATGACTGTATGATTTTGAGATGCATTTTTCACACTAAGGATAGCTAAAGAACACACATGCAACTATTAAAAGGTTCAAACACTCACTGATGCTTCAGAAGGAAAAACAATGCATTAAGCTGGGAGGTGAAAACTTTTTTTCAGGTAACTAATTTCGTCTTCTGGGAAACTTAACTATCTTCTGGAGCCTCTGAAGGGCAATGTGAAAAAAATATGTTTAGGCAAAATAAGAAACATGTACACATCTCCATTCTGTTAAAAGATTTTTACCCCCTGGCTGGAACTTAATGCATGGATTTTCCACAACAAAGAGTTTGGCATCAAGGGGACATAAACTTTTGAACAGGGACATTTTTTATAAATTAAACTATTATTTTCTCTTGAGGAGTACATGTAAACATCTTTCATGTGAAATATCTTACTCAGGTCAGTACTAAATAAGCAATAACATGAATTAATAATGCTTCTTATTTTGTCAAAATTATGAACATTTTGTGGATTGTGAAAGGGGGATGTAAACTGTTGTCCTCAACTGTAGGTAATGCTTACTTTTTTAATGTTTAATAGGATGTTACATTTTGCTTTGGTGTTAGCAAGTCACCATCAAACAATCACAAACAAAACAAACAAAGACTTATACAGTATATTGTGCAATATAGAATTCTGAGCAAGACATGGACCAGTACTGCTTTCAGTAATTGTGAAACAAGAAATGTGATCAATGCTTGTATGTTAAGCATGTTCTCAACACAGCTCTTAAGATAAGGTCTAATGCTTTGAAAAGAGGGAGCCTTACAACATCAAAGTGTTTAACCACATCATTGAAGTTGGGATTCAGCTTGTAGCTCTGAATTTCCTCCGACTCGATCATATGGCCTGCACACTCAATCTTCACTTGAGGTCGCTCCACTTCAAACAGGTTGACTCTTTTCAGGTCCCTCAGACCCCAGTACAGCACCTGCCATTTAAGGGTTTAAGTTCAAAATACTGTAGTTAAGGTTCGAAACCAGTCAGCTGACAAACTTGTAGCATAGGTCAAACCATGCTGCTATTTTAAACACTATCTTTAGGGGTGATTTATGAACACATCTGATAAATCCTTTTGTTCTTTAGCATTGAAAACCTTTAAATAAAACTCTTTTACTCAGTTAATATCTGTTCAAGTTTGCACCTCTATCCTGTATTTCCTGAGCACAGGTCGAACTCCCTCGGGAATGATAAAATAGCATTCTTCTTCCAAGTACTGTGGTTTCTTGGGGTCAACATCCAGTGGCAGAGCTGGCTGAGATAGATTCATAGCACAAACATGACATTTAAAAGGCATAGTTAAAGACTTTCCGATATTTAAAGCTGGAGGATTGGCTGCAAGTCATCTTTACCATCAGGTAAAAGCAACACTGTTTTCAACATTAATAATAGGAAATGCTGTTTGAGCATTAAATCAACATATTAGAATGATTTTTGTAACTACAAAACTCAGCTTTTCCATAATACACTGGATTTTAAAATATAGTAGATGTAAATAACATAATATATAATAATATAATATACCACAGCCAAATATAATACCAATATTATTTCAAAATATTACTGTTCTTGCTTTATATTTGAGTCTCGGTGAACATTACTTAAAAAAAAAACATTTAATATTTTAATATCTTTCTATTCATTCAGGTGTATTAAGCTGCTCTCTAACAAACAAATGATGGCTTTAAATCATGTCATCATTTACTCACCCTCAAGTAGTTAAAAACCTGTATAAATTTAATGGTTCTGCTGAGCACAAAGGAAGATATTTTGGAAAAAGTTTGTAACCAGGCTCTTTTGGGTCACCATTTTTTTTCCAACAATGGAAGTCAATGGTGACCCGAAACAGACTGGTTACAAACATTTTTCTAAATCTTCCTTTGTGTTCACCAGAACAAAGAAATTCATACAGGTTTGGAACTACATGAGCGTAAGTAAATAATGTCAGAATTTCCATTTTTTTGGTGAACTATTCCATTAAGTTAGACTATTCTCACTGCTCTTTGCGATTAAATTAATCAGAAAAAAATAATGAATCTCACCTCTCCGAAGTTTGAGTAATCCAACTCGATGAGCTCAAGAGCTGCCAAAATTTCACCAGCTTTGCTCTTGCCTTTTGTGATCTCAAAAAACTGCAGCTGGGGCTTTTTATAAGGGTCTTCCACAAACTTCAACTCTGGCTTTGCAAATGCACGACCAAGCGCTTGTGGACTGCCCTGTTGTAACATTCAAATGCACCACAAAGAAATCCCACTGTATAATTAAGTATGCCTTCTCGTATTCTAGACTATCAATGGATGTTATAGGCTCTTATACAGTACAAGTAGACTTTCTAAACAGGAATAACCAATCCGCTATGATATTAACATTGTATGTGAAAACATGGTGAATCTTTATTGTATATTTATATAAAAATGTACTGCTGGGTTTGTTTAAGCATGTTTTTTTAAATGCCATTTACAGTTGATTCACAGGTTACAGCATTTCAGCACAGTTAACGCATTAAAAACTATCACTCACTAGTTTGTTGTAGTCATAGATGTTGATGATGACCACAGGAGGATCTTCTCTGTACTCGTCCTTACTGCCCTCCATTAGAACCTGATCATAGAGAAGTAACTCACACCACGTCGGGGACAGAGTTTCTTCCATCACCTACAAAGAATAAAATCTTTGAACAATCTCTGAGACACAAAATTGCAATCAATAAAAGCTGAATGGCTCATTTCTATGGCCCTTCAGATCCCAGTTGGAATGAATGGACCTGTCATAATTGGGCAATAAATCTCATTTGAATTGAATGAGAGTTATTTTTTGTGGTTTTCCTATCCAGTGCTTTTTTGGGGAAATAGAGAATTTTTTTTACTTAAGTGTTAATATATATAAGACCCACCCGTGTGACCTGACACTGTGTGCTGAACACAACCTTGGCAAAGGGGTCGGACAGTCCATTGTCATCGGCTGCAATAATGCCACGCGCTTGATAAATGTGAGCACGTAACTGGAAGTAACGACTGTCTGGATGAAAGGACAAAAGGAGGGACTGTAATTTTCATGAAATGTCATCCAAATTAAAATATATTGATTTTTTAGAAGACAAATACTGAAGAAGATCCAAGATGTTTGTATAAGCTAAAATTAATTTCTTATTGTACCTTCCACTGCTAATTTGGTGGGAGGCATGTTACGGGGGATTGATGCACCAGAAGTCGCCTCTTCGTAGATGGGTCTGAAATCTGCTGGAAGGCTGGTGACACAGTTTTTTGCGTACTTTGTGATACCAAGCCACATATATACTTCAAGTTTGGCGAAAATTTCCCCCACTGGTCCTCCAGGGGTCTACAGAACAAAAGAATAAAAAAGAAAAACATAAATAAGCCATAGAAAACTATTCAAAGCTTTACAAGATTTTTAATACTTTTGAAAGAAGTCTTTTCGACCAAGTCTTTTGTCTTATCAAAAATACAGTAAAAACAACAATATTATAAAATATTACTACAATTTATAATAACTGTTCTATTTTAATATACTATAAAATGGAATTTATTTTTTCCAGTCTTCAGCTTAACATGATTTTTTCAAAATCATTCCAGTCTATTAATTTGGTGCTCACTAAACATATCTTATTATAATTTATGTAGAAAACAATTGAGTTGCTTAATATATCTGTGGAAACCATAATTCTTTGATGAATTCTGTCACTTCTAAAATAAAGGCATCCTACCCAAGTAAAAATAATATCTTTTAAAAAACTCACTAATTGTATGCCGATGTAAGTTTTTAAACAACAAAAATCACCAAAAGATGCTAAGCTAGATTAAAAATGTAAGAATGTAAAATCTAACTGCATAATAACTGATTGTATCTAATTGTAATCATTGTATTGTATGACAATTCATACAAAGCATGCACTAGCCTATGACAAATTTTGTTATGAGTGGACAATTGTTATGATTGCTAATATATAGTGTAGTTCATTTTCAAACCGTCTAAAAACATGAAATCATGAAAACTGGATTGGACAGAAAACGATTTTAATAAGTGATATGAAGTAGGAATTCACCTTCAAGTACACAGCAGTGATTTTGCCGCAGTCTTTACCCTTCTCTTCCTCCACAAGTGAGAATAGGATGGAGGGTGCTGGGATCCTGGTGTAGGCCACTCGCCTCCCTCCACTCAGCATCCACAAAAACACATCGGGGAGAGTGCTCTGAGGCTGCAATACGAAAACACAAACACTTACATACAGTTCCGGTGGTAAAAACAAGCATTTTTAAATATATATTGCGTAAAACATTAAGACTTGATAGCATTACTTCTATGGCCAGAAAGCGGAGCCTCTTTGCCGTATTCTTGAGATCTGCTAGCCTGTCTTTAACCGTATTTCTGGTCACTCTCTTTCTCATTCTCAGTGCCTGCTTGGCCAGCAAAACCTACAATTCATATCACATTCTCAATAAAGAGTGGCTCATCAGTATACTTCTGTAATACCAAAATCAATCCAGTCACTCACAATGTTCCTTTTGATGAGCCCCACACGGCACTTATCCAGGGTGTTTTGACGAGCGTTCCTCTTCCTGTCTAAGTTACTGCTGTACTGCCTAAGAGCGATAAGAACAAGCTTTCTATTATCTATGATGTACGATGTAAGAGGGGAAATACACAAACGTGTCCTACTTGCAAGTGGAAAAGAATTCCAGCACGACATCCACCAAACGTTCTTTAGCCTTGATTTTTGATCTTTTCAACAGCATCTCCACTTCATCAATGCCATATTCCTTAAAGAAGATAAGACACAAATGACATTTTGCTAACAGTCAAGTGAAATAAATGCTTTTGGAATGACATGAGAAGAATAAGGTAGCATGTGGACAGTAACACATTAGACTGGCATATTTGTAATTCTGTTCATCGAAAACACAATTGTTAATTTCTTCTAAGTGTTACTTGCCAGTCGGTCAGCCATCTTGGACAACCAATTGCTGTTGTGAAATCGGAAGGTGTGATCCTCAAAGTAGCTCCACACGAAGATACACGGCTTTTCTCGGAATAAGGGAATGCAACTGAATGATCTGGATGATAAAAATGATACATGATACATTGCATCATCCTGCTGCATTCCACATTCGCTGCCAGTCTTGACAATGTAATTTCACCTGTCATATTCAGTAGGCTGTGGTCTCCTGGGTGGTGTGACAGATTTGTCTCGAGGGCCAAGTTCATCTCTCTCCAACTCATCGTCTGATTCCAACAGTGGCTGTCTGTCCTCAGCCAGATTCTCCTGACTACCACTCTTGCTGGACTTCACTACAACATCTGCAGTTTTCCCATAATTCCCTGTGAAGTAGTGTTAACATAACTACATATAACTAAAACCTATTTTTTGTTGTTTTTGTTAAACTGAAATAAAACAAAGCTGTACATGACCTGAGTGGCTTATACTTAAATAGCTGTTTATATAAAAATGTATATTATGAGATTAAACAGTCTAACCTTACCTATAGACAGCTCAAATGTGACTGGTTTGGAGCCAATAGAAGGATCTATCATTGTCACTTCAAAGAAAGATGCAAACAACAAAAATTCATCCTTCTCTCCAGTGAAATTCTGCATGAGGAAACAACAGATACACCATTGATTAAAAGTAATACGTACATAGTATAAGTTGTATTATATTACTTTTAGACAACAGTTTAGCAAACAAGTTATTATTTTCAGACACAATGGAAATTATTTTGTCTATTTTTCCTTCAAGAAAGTCTCCAAGCAGCACACAGTAGTAAATATAATTCAGTATTTTGAATATAGTGAATGATTCAATGATTAAAGGAATGGTTTACCCAAAAATGAAAATGAGTTCATTAATCACTCACGCTCATGTGGTTCCAAACCTGTAAGAACTTATGTAAGAACACAAATTAAGATATTTTTGATGCATTCTGGGAGCTCTCAGACCATACATGATCAACATCCAGTAAAAAAGCAAGGAGATTGGTACAATAATTACAACAATACACATAAACAAAAATAGCAACATTTTACAACCATTTGTCTCGTGGCGCAGAAAACAAAATAAACTATTCAACGTTACATTCAGTGGATACTGGAGAAGTGGAGAAGATGAATTGTTGAATAAAGTTATTATTTACATTTTTTGCATATGAAAAGTAATCTCATAGCTTCGTAAAATTACGGTTGAACCCCTGAGGTCACATGGATTATTTTACTGATCTCCTTGCTACGTTTCTGGATGTTGATCATGTTAAATACATTGCTGTCTATGAGAAGGTCAGAAAGCCCTCAGAATTTATCAAAAATATGTGTTATATATAAAAATATATGAGTTTAAAACAACATTGAGGGTGAGTAATTAATGACAGAATTTTCATTTTTAGGTAAACTATCCTTTTAAAGACAGCCCTCTTTATTTGTTTTCTAACTGAAGAAGTGTTGTGAATAAATCAATGGAGCAAATTATTCTCTCATAAAGACTCGTCACCATTTGCCATAACAATGTAGCTTAAAGAAACAGCCACTAAAAATTATTCACACATCCTGGGTGCTGTCCTATAATTCTGATTTGAAGACTATAGAACAAACTCTTGTTTGAGCTGAGTCTCCTCTCTTCCTATCAAGCAAACTTGGCCACTGACCTCAGGAAGAGGGTGAACATCTTCCACTTCCACTGTAACAGCAGCTGGTACCTCAGCCCCAACATCTTCAGACTCCTCAGCGGGCCCACTGGGACTCTGGACTGCTGGATAACATTTTTCAAATGTGATTAGAGTGCTAGGGAATCTTTGAAACATGTTTGTGTGTGGATGAATGCATTCTCACACAGTATGTGATCCAATTTTACGTTACACATTGCCATTTTTGACATTCCTCTTATCTGTCATTGGTCTTACAAAGAGGTAACCCTGACCCAAATGTCACAATATTGGCTGAGCTAATGTTGTTATGTTTAGCCTATTTCAGGATGCACAAATAAATACATTGCTTTTTTGCACCACTTCACCACACATAATCCTTAAACCATATTTTGACACTACCTTCTTTGCCTGTTGACTTCTCTTTGGACTTTCGACTCTTACGTTTAAGAGTAAGTCTGCTCATTTTGCTTTTCACATTAGCAACGGTTTTACTCTCCGTGACCACAGCTGTAGGGGAGGAATAAACCTCCACACTCAGTGAGAGCAGTACTCTGCCCCTATAGAAGATCCCTTCACTCAGACCTTCATTAAGATCCCTGTGGATGTCTCTCAGTGTGGAGTTTTGAGGAGAGCCGTAGAGATTGACCCAAGTAGGGCCAAAGGTGGGATTGAAGCCTGATGGATGAAGGAACAAGACAAAGTAGATTACAGAAAGAATAATAAGTTGGTAAAAACCTAAGGTAACATGAAGGTATCTTGTTAAAATGAGGATGCAGATACATGATTGTGGGATTCAATGGAAAAAAAAAAATTATTCTATGATTATTTACTCACCCTTGTGTCCTTCCAAACCTTTCTTTCAAAAACAAAATATGCCATTTTGAAAAATGTAAGTAATCAAACACATTGCTTCCCATTGACTTTTTAATTGTCTGATAAACCGTAACTGTTTGGTTGCCAACATTCTTCAAAATATCACCGCTTTTGTTCCACAGAAGAAAGTAAGTCAAATAGGGTTGAAATGACATGCAGGTGAGTAAATGATGACAGACTTTTTCTGCAGTGGTCACTATTAAAACTGACCATTTCTGTTGGGATTGGAAATTTGAAGAAGGTCCAGGAAGTGTGTCGCCACAGCCACATCTCCAAGGTTGGCATCATCAAGGATCTGGATTTTGATTCGTCGAGCAAGAGGAGGAAATTGCTCAATGAAGGATATCTGTTCATTCCACTCAGGAGCATTAGTGTTGCTGTCTACTGACGTTTCCCCCTGTTAAACATGTAAATGTATAAATGTTCAAGTATTTATACATTTTGCATTTATTTTCCATTTTACAGTTTTCACCATATACTTTATGTAGCTTTTGACTAAACTTGATGATATGATACCGTATATATAGTATTTGCTACTTAGATAAGAACAGAGTGTTGGTTAGGTTTGGCACCACTTGAACTTTGTCAGAGACAAGCTCTGACATAATAACAATATATTTTGAGCTGAAATGTTTGCCAATACCCTGTGTGGTAAGACTCATGAGAGCAGTTCAAATACTGACGCACCTCAGCCCATTTAACAAACAAACGCACCATCAGGGCGTGCATGTTTGTGTATCCCCTGACATAAGAGTTATATCACATAGGATAAGTATGTGGAAATTATAAGGAAAAGAAACTTCGAAAGATAATAGAAAGATGAAATAGAAAGATAATTTGACTGTTTAAATAGTAAAAACTTTGCATCTAAGAAACAATGCAACCAAACATGTTCCAAGAAACAAATGGTTCTTCTGCGTTAGAATAAAATCACCTGCTGGCCAGAGAATGTGACCTGAACATAAGGGTCAAGGAAAACTTTCTTGTCTCTCATTATCTTCCCCATGAAACCTGAGTTCATGCTGGGCAGACCTTCAGCTCTGAAGATCTTCAAGACAAACTTTGCCCAAGGGCGTTCTGATGGCATCCTCTTCGGAAGGAGAAGGTTCCTAAATGCCACATAAAAACATACCAAAATATATTATGTTTCAGATGCTGAAAACTAACTACTTAACCTACCAATGTCAATTACTAAAGAACATCTAATTTGAATATTTATTTCAGAGAAATATGTCCGTTATCATATAGCAATCTCTTACTTTTCAATGTCATCATTCTGGCTGCCAGCTGGTGCCAAGCTGACCATGCCCATGGGGTCTCCTTTCATCACCACACTCACTGTGCACTTCACATAGCCTTTAATTCCCGAGCGGGTATCTTTGGGGTCAGTAAGCGGAGCCCATTTCTGGTAGAAACGGTGATCTGTGAGATATATTTGAAGTGTTAAGTTGTTGTAATGATCAATGTTGCAGTAGACCTATAATCATATCCGGTGATAAGTTAATTATCGCCATTAAAATGTCTAAGGAATGTTATTATCATTTTACCAATGAAATGAACTCTCAACTTCAGTAATCTTTATTTAAGCTGTGTGTATCAAAGCTTGCAATGAGCACTTTTTCTTTCTTAAACAGGGTTTATCAGGGTTTACCCGGCTGCTGATACACTGTGCTGATGTCAATCTTAAAAGTTCCTATGCGGGACATCATAAAGGCAAGGATTTTCTTATGAACCACCTAAAATATAAGAAAAAGAAAAAAAGCCATGATATATACAGAACATTTATATTAAATAATATGTCAATATATAAATTATATTACATTACTCAAGTAAAAAATGATCTCAGTTTAAGTAGAATTATCTTTACTACTGTATATTTCTCACTGTTCACATGAGCACCATCAGTTATTACAGACAAAATAACATTAAAGCAATAAAGTCAGTTTAGCTGCTGCATATGTAAGAAACTTATGCACGTCCCTTTAAATCTATTTAGTTGTCCTCTGACAGTATCTCTGAGAATACTTACAGAAATCTCAATAACTTTATCAAAAAGCACATCTTGTGTTTCTTGGAATTCAAACATGAAGTTCTTAAAGACAAAAACAGAAACAAAACAAATCAGAGAGATGCCTAAAGCTCCAGATGCATAAAGCTGAGCTCTTTGCAAGTAATTACCTCATTATAAAATGGACAGTTGGTAGACTTCTGAGTAGCTGTGTGCTTTTTCTCGTCTCCAATAGTCACATACACTGCTGGGTTGATGTTCACCCCGACCAGTTTTTGAGCTTCAATTACATTAACATTCACCTGAGAAAAAGAAAAAGTAAAAGAATATAAAATAACACTAGATTCTCATCAAACCGATGCAGGAATAAGAAAATAAATATTTGTATTTGAGTTATACAGACATCAATTAGTTGTTTACCTGGAAAGACTTCACTTTAGGTGTGACAGCAAGCTCATGCTTTGCTATAGCCCTGCAACGACTACATAAATAAAAAAGACTTAAGTTATAGCATTACTATTTAGCAAACTTGTTACATTCTCAGATTAAACTTCAAATATGGGAATTAAATGATGAGACATTTTTAGTTTTACAATGTGTAACGTATTGCAGTACACTGCCTTGCAGTACCATAGGTTTCTTCATGGTATAGTGTAATGCATTACACTAAAAAAACTATAATGTAAATATACATTAGTGTTAAATTAAATAAATATTCCTATATAGAGTAAGTAAATGTATACAATAAATGGTATATGAAACTCACCTCAAAATGGGGGTGAATGTTACATTGGAACATTCGATATCTGCAAAGTCATAATCATCATCATAGTCATTATCATCATCTTCGTCTCCTTTCTCATCATCAGTTTTCAAAAGACTGCGCCCGATCATTCTCGTCTCGCGATCCAGCAGCTGAGGACGCAAGCCGTCTGAAGAACTACAAATTATTAAACATATCAATGTAAATTCCATTAATAAAGTATGTGTATTATATATAATATATGTATGAGCTGCATGTAGTGAAGATGTCCTTACTTTGGTTCTGCAAAGCCTGTGTTCCTAATGACAAGCTCTGAGCTGAAATAAAAAACATTCAGATTTACAAAGAGAACACAAAACTAAAGAAAAAATCATGGGTACATCCATCCATTCAAAATAGGTGAAAAGAAGGATGAGGAATAGAGAAAAGGAAGGACAGATGGAACAAAAATAGAATGAAGGGTAGAAAGGAATAATGAATGGATTGATGGATGGAAGAAAGGAGAAATGAGAGAAGGATGAAAGAAAAGAAGAATGGATTAAAATACATAGAAACATTTGAAGGGATGAATGGAAAATAGAAAAAGAAGAATATACTGAAGGAAAGAAGAAACAAAGGTAGAAAGAAAAGATGGATGGATGATGATGGATAGAGAAAAGGAGGAAAGAAAAGGTTATATAGGTTAACGATATAAGAAAGCAAAAGTAATAAAGGGAGGGAAATGGATGAAAAAACAGACAGATCAACGAATGTAAAGAAGGAAGGACAGAAGGAAGGATGGAGAAAAAGAAGAAAGGATGAAAAGAAACAGAAGAAAGGAAAAATATGTGGAATTGAAGAAAAAAAATGGATGGAAGGATTGAAAAAAAGAAGGAAGGAAACATTTAAAGTGGATGTAAGAAAGCAGTAGAAGTAATAAAGGAAGGAAAATGGATGGATGAAAGGAGGTAGGGAATGAGGGAAGGATGGAGAAAAAGAAGAACAGATGAAAAGAAAAAAAATGAAAATAGAAAATGGCTGGAGGACGAGACAGAAGGAAGGAAGGCCAAATGAAGTAATGAATTGCTGGATGGAATGAAGGACGGAAATAGAGGATTGAAAGACAAATAGATGGCAGAGCACAGAAGGGATGGATGGATGGAAAGAACAAAGAAAACATAAACGGTAACATGGATGGGAAAAGGAGGAAAGGGAAATGTTGGAATGGATGGAAAGAAGATGATGAAATAATAAAGAAAGGGAAAAAAGATAAAGGGCGAAAAACTAGGAAGGAATAATGGATAAACGGACAGATGGATGGATGGATGAGAGGAACATAATGTCTCTCACCCATCAGTGTCCTGTTCTCTGATGAAGTCGTCACCGTCCCACCCGCCTGCAGCCCCCTGAAGAGGGTTATACTTCACCTCCAGCTCGATATAGATCTACACAATAACATCCATCAGCACATACCAACACAAAACAGCTTCAATAACGACATACACCACACCACTGTTAGAACACGATAAAGAGTGTTTGTTAAACTGTGAGCAGCTCTTCATTCACTTACATCAGTGAGACTATGCTGACCGTCCGTGAGGGGCTCCCGGAGCAGCAGCTGCCCCACAGACACCACATGCTGCAAGCTGATCACCAGCCTTCCCAGCAATCTGTGCACACAGACATATATTTCATTGTTTTGGAATATTACAATCACTAAGAATCATTTAGTTAACTTCCCTCATCTGATTAATAATGAATACTTTCAGTATGAGGGCTGATTCATGCTCTGACCTGTTGCTGAACATCTTACTGCAGTTGTAGACGCTGACTGACAGAACTTCATCCCTCTCAACCTTCCCATAGTGAGGCCATCGGAAGTGCTGGAGTCATATAGATACACAACAAGAGCAAATTAAATACTTCCACTTACCAGTGTTTATTACATGAGAAATCTGGATATTTATCTTACAAAAATGCACGGACTCGATACATGAGGCCTGTATCCCCAAACAAAAACTACATAATGGTGGTGTTTGTGTTAGGTCTCTCTCTTCTTTACAGTCAAGGCATTTCTCATAAATGAAAAATCCCAAGGACTTCCTCCTCATAAAGCCTGATTTATGTTGACTCAGATTGAATGTCTTTTCTTTCTTGCCTTTCCCAGCACTCCAGTATCTGTTAGCTTAAGTTAAAGGATAACCTGGTGACATCTACAGTCAAATATTTTAATTTCATTACTGTATCTGAGCTCGTAGATGTGGCTGTTTACAAGGCTTTGGAAATGTTGAAGTGCCTGTGGCATGGTGTAAACACTAAAGGTGTGGTTATCACGAAGACCTCCACCCAACATACTCAATAAAACACTGATTTCAACTTCATCCTAGACGAATGAGCAGCTACAGTTTGTTGCTCGAACAGGTTGCCTCTCAAAAGTACTAAAAAAATAAAATAAAGATAGTCTAAAGTGTTCACCAGCTGACTACTGTTCAATACTTTTGGCTTAGTAATAATTTTATTTAACAACTATGCATTAAATTGATCAAATAGTGAGAGTAAAGACGTTGATAATAATAGCAAACAAATCAGTAGATGGCTAGAAAGATTCCCGAAGGATCACGTGACACTGAAAATCGGTGTAATATCTAAAATGAAAATTTAGATTTACCAACACAGGACAAAAATACATATACTAGTATTAAAAATACTAATATATTAGGTGCTGAAAACAATTAGATTCAGTAGTAATATTTTTGCCGTTTTTTGGATCAAATAAATGCCTTGGATGGTGGTAATTTTTTGCTTTTCTAAATATCCTGTAGCAATCACACAAACAACTTTCGTTAAAAAAAATAACTAAAACAGTTACCTCGTTGAAGATGGCTATATTCTCACATTGAAGGATCTTGGTTTTGTGAGTAAAACCTGGACAGCAAGCATTGTTTTATTTTTTAAATAATTGCATAGTTTTAATAAAGATATATGACATGCTGTGACACATTCTCCAATTAAACAAAGTGCAAATCATACACGATTATACCCAAACATTTAGCACTTACCCCTAAAAGACAATTCCACTTTCCTGTCATACTTCCCCGGCAGGTTATATACCTTCTTTAGAAGAACAGCGATAGACATGGCCAAGTGCTGCCGTGTTTCTGTCTTGTAATCCTAATCCACTGTGTTAGTTATAAGTGTAGTTGATCCACATTGTTCTAAAGGTACAAACACAACACTCACATCTGAACATATGTGCTGGACAAATACAACCTCAATTAAGCTACTTTCAGGTACTCAGTATCCATGTCTTCAAAGTCGCAGCATACAACCCGACTCCTCAAGGAACTGCTGGAATCCCATCTGATGGAACACTCTCGAGGCAGAAGTCGAGTTGTAATATTTACCTATGTTAATTTAATAACCAACAGTTAAACTGAACCAAGTTAAAGTGAGCCAAGGGCGTAATATGAGTATGCAGGTGAACAGCGGTATTCAATTCTCTACTCTATGAACTCCAAATGATAAAAGGTCAAGTGGGAATTGGATAATCTGAAAAAAAAGTATGAATTTTTGTTGCACACAAACAGACAAGAAAAAAACAGAAACATGGGTATTGTGTGTTAAGGTAATTTTATTTTATTTTTGAGTTTTTTTGACACCAAATCGGTGTAAATAAGTGCCAATGGCTTCTGAAGAACATATCGCTGTGTAAACTTTTTGTTTCATGATTTGGAAAGAAAGTAGAAGAAACAGTCATAATATGATTACAATCTCATTCCCTATAAATCATTATATTAAAAATATTCTTTAAGCAAGATAACGGTCCCATAAGGCTACTTGTGGCAAGCGCAAGCGTACATGACTAAAATCAATAGATCTAATTAGATCTAACTTTACTGTGCGATTAAGGTGCAAACATTTGTGTAAGATAAATCAAATTAACAGCACTATTTCGGTCATTCCAACATAGTCTTTAAAACATAATTTGACACAAATGTATACTTTGCTCAAAATAAAAAGGAACAAAGGATGAGGTGTTCTATGGTCCAAAATCGTTCTTTACACCACTAAAGAAGTATTCAATTCTACTCAGATTCATACTGGATAGTATATGCATTTCAAATGATCCTCAACATTTCTTGGTCAAAACAATAACATTGGCAAAATAATTCACATAAAGGTTCTTACTTCTGACAGCTTTTGTTTGCTAGTGAAAAACATGCAACAATTTCTTTGGTAAGGTTATAGCTACTCAGTCATCTCTATTATGGCAGCATGGTTATTAAGTGCAGCATAGTGGTTGAATGAGCTTGAATCATTCACTTTTTTCGAACAAATACTATACCACAGAAAGTGCAGGAAATTCCATAAATCAGTGTTCCTGATTGATATCTACAGCAAAAAGCAGAGCAAGGCCTAAAAGTGATTTCAAATATTGGCTTAAGGAACTCAAGGCATCTGTATCCATAAACAATACAAAAATATATGGAACAATATAGAGAAATAGATCAGTAAAAAATACATTTACATTTTTTCAGTTGGAAAATAATAAAATGAGTAACATTCTTGGAAGGTGACAGAAAAATATGAAGGACTGAGAATGAAAATTATTTGCATAACATATAAAAAAGGAAAATACAAGTTGAAGGCCTTCAAAAGAGTTTAACACCACCACAGTGCTTCCTTTATCAGACCTATGGTTCCCTCTAGTGGTGACCCACTCTAATTCTAACTAACTCTTTTTTTTAAGATACCTATAATTCAGACTGCACATTGATCTCAAACTCAATTCCTGGAGAGGCCACAGCACTGCACAGCTTCGCTCCAATTCTAATCAAACACACCTGATCCAGCTAATCAAGGTCTTTAGGATCACTAAAAAATTCAAAGAAGGTGTGATTTGGAGCTGAACTTTACAAAGTTGTGGCTCTCCAGGAACTGAGTTTGAGACCAACGTTGACTCTAGCGCAAACCTGTGTCTACTTGACCGGTGAGGGAGGGTTAACAGGAGCCAGATTTCTCATTTTAAAGTATGACACCAGCTGATTTGGCACCTCCGCTAGAACACTCTGAGCCAGTGCTTCTTTAGGAGCCTAGGGAGAAATGAGATGGCATAATTATTGACAGTAAGTACAGAAAACACCAGACATGAACTGAAGAACTTTGAACTAATTCATATTTTAAGAGGCTCATACACTGGCAAACTGCTTGAAGGGCACAAACTGCACAATATCTCTGACCGCCGGTTCTCCAGACACAGATTTGAGAACTCCATTATCCCCATCCAGAAACTCCATGGCCTTAAAGTCTGCCTCACCCACACCTACGATGATGATGGACATGGGCAGCTTGGAGCTGTTCACGATGGATTGCCTGGTCTGGTCCAGATCAGTGATCTCTCCATCAGTGATGATCAACAGCACAAAGTATTGCTAATTGAGAGAGAGAAAAAGACATGCATATTGCTAATGGACTGAAAAAAGAAACAAAAAAAGGGGCCAACCACAGATCAAAGATGCATGAATACCCATCAAACCACATCCTGTGGATAAGGCAGTACACTACATAAAAGGCATTTCCAGTTACTCACTGCTGCATTTGGTTGCTGGGCGGCCTCGGCTGCAATTCGGGCAACGTGATTAATAATGGGGGAGAAGTTGGTGGGTCCATAGAGACGAATTTGAGGCAAAACCACGCGGTAGGCGTCCACAATACCTTGCACTCCTGCATGACATAAAACATCAGAGATGTGACACGATCTTCTTAGATTGTGTTTAAAGTAGGGCTGACAGTCGATTATAAAAACTTAAGTCTGATTGAATACAGGGTGCTGCAAATTAATTAATTTTCAAACATGTCTCACCTTGGCAATACGGGCTATTAGAGTTGAAGTTCAATGGGAACTCATGAGATACCTAAGAAATTGCACAAACATGCTTTTGTTTAATTAAATTTCTATTAAAACTAATAATGAATAAGTATCAAGGACAGCTGTAATGATATACCTGGAAGTTTGGAGGCACTTGAGCACCAAATCCAAATGCTGGGAAAAGTTTATCACTACAGAAGACAGAAAAAGAAACTTGCCTTAAAAAGATACTTAAACAAAAAAAACAAACAACAAAAAAAAGGAGTTCTTAGTAGTCCACACTGAAAATCTTTTCTTTTCCTATGCTCACCAAGGCTGGATTATTTTAATAAAGTAAAATAAATCAATAGTATTATTAAATATAATTACAGCTTAAAACTTAATAATAAAATGCTTAAACTAAACTATTTAAATTATTATTGTTTGTTATTTGATTATATTCATTGTTAAAATAACCATTTTAATAACAGTTTGAAGCTAAAAAGTAGGGAATTAACTGTTGAAAACAGGATACTATTTAGGTTTCTTTTGATTAATTTAATGCATTCCTGCTGAATATAGTATTAATTTCTTACAGTTTTAACATTTAAATAGTTTCCTTACAACAATAATTTCTATACAGTGCTCAGCAGAACTTTACAGACATAAAGACAAAAACTGTTCTCTTACGTGTCATAGTCTTGTACTACCTGGCCAACGGACCAGATGGCTGACAGATACTGGTTCACACCATTAGGGCTGAGATAGTGCAGAGAGTCAGGGGAGCGGGGGTCTCCATTAGAGCCAGTGAAGTCAATGCCCACCTAAACCAAACATTATTTACCTTTGTTTTAGAGTTTAAACCATACAGCCTCAAATGTACATCCTAAATTGAATGATCTGAACTATACCCCATTCATTACACTGGCATGCAAATGAATAGAGAAAAAAAACACCTGCTATCAGAAGCAAATGTTGTGGCATGACAGATCTTACCGTGAAATTAATTTGGCAACCTCCCATCACATAATCCAGAAATGAATACTGTGCCTCAAGCTGAAAGACAGCATGGAGATCATTTATCTTCACTATCGTAAAATTGTTCTAAACAGTAATGCAACTTGCAACACATAATACTGCTTAGTCTGCTTTCATACGTAACAGATGAAGATTGCTCGAACCTTGCAATACTTAATCCTGATGACCCCAGAGTTCTTATAATTCTTTTTCTTCTTTTGTTTGTCTGGATGAATGCAGTCAAACTCAACCTACAAAAATGAAAAGGTTTCACTTGTGCGCTACAGTAAAAATCATTGAAATTATAAAAGTGAATAGAATGGAAATTTATGTGAGGAGGAGGAAATATTCTACTGTTTAAGCAAGGACAACTAGAAAGCCTGGAGCGGTGAAAGTGCGGTCTCACCGGGGAGCCATGAGCTGCTTTCTGCAGATCTGACACATTAGTTTGAAACACCCCAATGAGATCATGAGAGCCATCGCTATCATAATCAGAACAATGAACCTAAAACATAAAGCCACGGACGGACAGAGAGACAGACAGAAAGAAAAATAAAGACATTTAGGGAAGAGTAACAGACATGCATCCTGCTCACCGCATTTTCTTTAGCCTCCATTAGTTTAGCAGCGGTGCAGGTGAACTCTCCTATCATGTCTGAGCTTGTGTCTTCATCCTTATCGTAACAAGTTACCTAGCAATTAGACAAAGCTTTAGTCTAAGGACTAGGACAACTCAAAGTGCTGGCTGATGGTGTCTTTGCTCCCTTAAAACAGCTGTGTTTTAATGAAACTATGGCACGGTTTCACAAACAGGGCTTAGCTTAAGCCAGTTTTCACATTTGATAGGTTTACCCCCAGTTACACAGACAAGGCTTAAACTAGTCCCAGACTAAACTGCATGTGTGAGCTGTCTCAGATGAAAATATCTGTCTCCGACATATCTTAAAACATGTCAGTGTCATTTCTCTGTGTTAAGATGCACACCTGTAATATTTTCTTATAAGGCATTTTTGTAAAAGTGGCTTAAATACCTTAATTTAACTAATCCCTAGTCCTGGTTTAAGCTAAGCCCTGTTTGTGAAACTGGGCCTTAGATGCGTAACTTTTTTCCAAAAGCACCAATTTCTTCCTGTTGTCCTGAAGATAAATGTGTAGGACGCTGTCTTCTAAAATAAATCAACTGTTTTTCTTGCAGAATGAAATTGTTGAAAACTAAATGCACAAAAAAAACCTTTGATACCTTGATTGGTTTGTTCAGGTCACTACTGCAGAATGTATGCAAGGAAACTGTAAACTTTTTCCAAGATGGATTCAAATTATTTTTGATGACCTATTAAAAACAGAAAAAAAATTCCAATAACAGATTAATTGTTTGCAAGCACAAATCAACTCTCTGTGTGTGAAAGTGGGTAAAAACCTCTGTTCTGTGAACTAGCTGCCACTTCCCATCTTCTGCTTGCTTAAAAAACTCCAAGAACGGATCAGACTTCCCAAACAGATCCTGAAAGAAGTAGCAGTGAGTATGTTCATTGTCCGTAGAGCACAACAATTATCACTGCTTTTACACAGAATATGGCAATCATTTTTGGTAACTATAACTGATAAAGTACAAATTATAAATGGTTACACCAAGACGCAAGAACACAGAGGCTGATTATGTCTACCTTTTTATCCAGGTTTTTTGCCTCTACTTCCATCACAACAGCCCTGTTGTCTTTCACCTCATCAGCTGTGATCTGTTCACAAAGAAGAAAAAAAAAGGACAACATTGCTAAATGTTTATTTTTTAAAAAGCTAATGAATTTATATATAGTTAATAAAGAGCTGATGATATATAAAACTAATGAACAGTATATTGACAAACTTTACATACATTCACAAATGCAAATGTAATTTTTTGCTCAAACAGAGGGCTTCATGTGGTTTACTTATAACCGTGTCATATGAAAATTAATCATTCTTTTGTGAACCACTTAAATTCTCCTGCAAACAGAGACACCACAAATGCAAATGACTTGAATTATGTGGTCTATAAAACATTCATCATTCATTTTCTTTTACCAGCATCATTAAAAATAGTTGTCATTAAAAAATAGCAGTAAGAATGTTTATGAACACATACTGTTATTGTGCCTTTCCCAGCTGGTTTTGCTGCCTTGAGCTGAAGGGGTCTGGTAATCTTCCTACTTGACACAATCTGTTGTAAAGTTTGGTGCATAAACAAAGCTGTGAATTCAAGTGTGTTGTTAACAGGAAAATGTCATTATGCATATTCTATATATTTTTATTACACTGCTCCGTTTAATAGTCCATTCTGATTGGTCAGTCACCACATTCGGAGTTATGTTATTCCACATTAACAACAATAATACAGGCTCATCTGAGTAATTGCAGTCAGCGCAAATGCACTTGCTGGGAACATTTTTTCTTCATGGAAGCTTTGTGTTTAACATTAAAACTCAAATCAATATTCTCCACACCAATATTCAATTACGCCATTCTGTTATTGCAGACTCACATAAACACATCTGCTGCCATTTTGCCAAAAAAATTAGCAATTTAAGACGACAAACAAACTAGTATGATTTAAAAACTTTATTTTATTTATTTTTTTATCTTTCATCACCATAATTATTAATGTGGTAAAATGCTTGCCACTTGCTAGCATCTGTGTTCTTCACAGAAGTTTTATGTTCAAATTGAATTGAATTTCAACTTAAAAATTTAGTGTCTCATTATTTAGTTGTATGGCCAGTAGCCATAAATGAGATAATATATGTCCAGCTGGGTGTTATCACAAAATAAAGCCCTTTAATCTTACACAAAATTAGTGCTATCTATTACCATTATACCTTACTTAATGAAGTCCAGTCCCACTGATATCAGCACTGTGTGGTCACAACTAGCACAGAACAGTGATCACTTAATGATGTGCATCTCAGTGCAACACTCTTCACAATACATACCTGGCCAAGGGTACATTCAAAGCCTCCCAGGAAGTCGTCATCTTTCAGGTCAACAGACTTGTTGTCAATATCATAGACTCCAAACTTTAGTTTCTGCACCTTCTCAAAGTAGTAGTCAATATGAAGTTTTGTTGAAAACTCAGGGTCCTGGCAATTCTTTACTCTCTCTGTGCGCTCCACCTGCAACGATCACAAACATTAAGCAAAGAAGCATATACACACCCACACAAGTAATTACACTTTACATCATTTTATATTAATAATCAATGATTGTATAAATCATTCTAATTGAAATCACAGATATTAATGCTTGTATGGGTGTCAATAATCAGCACCTTTAGCAAGCTGTGAAATTCAACACTTTTTTTTTTGTTTGCCCAAATTAAATCTGTAGTGTCAGCTGCTGTTATACTTCGTAGCCAGGTTTTAAGGATTAGCATGCATACCTCTGACCATTGGTCATCCCCGACACTCTGCAGCAGAACACAGAGCGGATCAGATTTGGATCCAACATCTTTGTCCAGAAGATTATTGCAAGAGATGGAGAGCTCGACCTTCGACACACAATTAGCGGCCATCTGAAAACCACAACAGATACAAACTTGTATGAAGTTCTTGTTTCGAAGCAAAACACCTTCTACGAACCACTGAAGGGTAACGTTACAAATGTGAGGAAGTGAAATATTGGACGAAGGAAAAGGAGAGAACCGTTGCGAAGGACGCGTTTTTTTAAACTTCTCCGCAGTAAAACAAAACAAAAGTTCATATAACGTTAACCATCGAACCTTGCATGCTCCATTTCACAAAATATGCGTTTTAAAACATACAGATTGAGGTAAATATCGTATCTGATATCCTAAATGTCAGTATTTGTATCTGACAGTCACGCCTTAAATGTATTATAACGCGTAAGAGGTTCATTGCTTAACGGCATACCGCGAATCTAAAACAGGCGACCCGCTAATACACAATGAGCTAACAAATGCGACCGTGAAAACAAAAATATCATACCCTTAACAATTTTCTAACTGTTCGGAGATAGTCTATAGCAAAACTGCCTGCTTAACGTACTACCGTCTCCACCCAGACACGTTCATGTAAAACAAAATGAGCAGGGCGTATCCATTCAGTTCCTCTCCAGACGTGCAACGCTATTGTTCAGAACGCCGGCTGAACTGCTCTGTGATTGGCCAGAAGCCTGTCAATCATCGCACCAGCCCGCGACACAGAGCAGAGTGGGCTGACTCATTACACAGAGGACGCAACAAAAACCGGTTCTAATTTTAACAAACGCCGTCAACATACACTCCTCATCACACTTTATATCAATTAAACACGCGTATACACAACTGTAAACATAATCTGTGGGGGGAAAAAAGACCATTACGGCGTTAATAACAGCTGACCGCAGGAGTTTATAATACTTTTACGTACACCCACAACAATGCACAGATTAATCAGCAGCTTTAGGTTTGTTACGTATTCTACCAGCATCTGTAGTGCAACAGCATAGGCTCGACTGGTTTGAGAGCACCCCGTCGTAGCATCTGGGTTAAACGAAAAAAATATATATAATAAACAAAACAGCAGATGCAGAGCGTGCTTTCCCTGGCCGCTGTCACCATAGTAACAGATTTCTCAACTGGGCCAAATTATTTGCAAAAAGCTAACAAACAATACACAACCAATTCTTATCATCCTTGTTCATATTGCAGTGCAATCAAAATATAAAATGGTAAGTAATCACTCCTTAATGCCAATCTCACATCGATCACCATTGCAAAGCAGTGCTGTAACTCTTAACACAACTTATACAGTAGTTCAATTGCATACCTCCACGAAATCTAATTTCCTGAAAACATTTATTTGTTGCAATATCAGTCCAGATCTTTTCAAAATTGTGGCAATGCACAGCAGCATTTTATTTCTCAAGACAAGGATGAATTTTTCCCCACACAATGCAACAGCAATACATCTGGTAGACAACCCAATGCTCACTGGTAGTTTATAGCAGCACTCATGTCTGTGATTAGCACTTACCTGCACAATAATATGTTAATCAGGAACCAAGGTTCACTGTCAAAAAGGCACAAAGTAAAATATGCAGTCCACAAAGCTGGAGAACCGCTCGAGAATGTGAAGCAGGCAGAAATCCACTCAACTCTTCATGAATTTAATTCTAAAGCATTTCACAACAACAGAAGTACAAAAGATCAACGCGAATAGAAAGAACTTGCAAAAATATCACTGAACTTTTGATCTTCTGAACAGGACCATCACAAAGCATAGCATTTGAGAGCAATTCCACTTGAACTGCTTTGACAGAAATGCGTTAAGAATGTGTAGAAATGACAGAGAAATGACAACCATGTGAGTAATTGAAAAATCTTTAGAAAATCATTTATGCAGAATAACATTTGCCATCATAATCCACAGCCCAAACAATGACATATTTCATGCGCCTCTCATAAGTGCAGTTTGCATGAGAATTGTTCATTCCCTTGTATAACATCAGAACAAAGTTCAATATGTTCCTCTTTAATTTTACATATTGAAACACAGCATAAAAAATAAAAATCATCTGTGACACAACCAGGGCAAAATTTGTCAGTTGATCCATATACTAAGCTTAGGCATGTTACTAAATCCACTACACAGTTAAACAGAATCTAAACTAAAATAATTACAAAATTTAGTTTCCTGACTTAACAGCACAAATACGTTTCCTCTAAACAAACACCCATTCAAAAGTATGACGCTTTTATCAGAGATTCTTATCTGTGATGGCAGAAAATATGAAACATTTGAAGAGTGCCTTCTCATCTCAGGTGAAAAAAACAAATCATTTTAAATGATGCATTGTGAGAAAAGGTCAAAACTACAATATTAAGACAGTCTAAAGCAACAAGCAATAGATTAGAGCTGGAGTCCAATCTCTACAGTAACACACATAATAAATAAAAAAGAAATTGTAAAAATATAAATTGTTTAATACTGGAAACAAGGAAGTCACAGCAAAAGTTTTTATTGTTCAGATCTGAACTGGAAAAAAAAAAGAAAGAAGGACAGGAGAGAACACAATAACTTTAAGTGTCATCATTTCGGGTATGGCATTTTATTGACAAAATAGTTCAGCTGGGAAATTATTTACAAGAGAAAAAGCGCTGGAACGTCGTAAACCAAGCATAACAATTGATCCATTTCAGCAACACTGAAAAAAAAAAGCCAAACATCCAAAAAAAAGGGAAGGTATCAAACACCACAGCAACAAGAGCACAGAAGCTAAGCAAAGAGAATAAAATGCTTTCATATACACATTACAATGCTGCATTTGCTTCACATCCCAGCTTAGCATTTACAGTTTGACATCAGGTTTTTTTTGTGTGTTTTTTTTATAAAGCAATCAAACGTGACAGCAACAGATATTGAAAAAGACATGAACATTTGCTTTTTATTGACAGAGAAAAGCTTGCAGCAGATAGCAAACACTGTAACTGAAATGTAGGCATGAATTTAGCACACAACGCAAAGCAGCATGGTTTTTTCCTCAGAAAGAAACGTGTAGATGCAGCATGGATCATATACAGATTTGTAAAACTTGAGCAGATACAAAAACAAGAGGAATTTCTGAGAGTGAAACGTACTTGCCAGCTAACCTCTATTGCAGATATTAGACTCTACTAAACATACCACTATAAACATGCCAGTCGTTCGGATCTGCAGATGTGAACTAAAACATTATTGGCCTTAAGTCTTAAACAACGCTGTTTAGAGTAATTTAAAATAAACATTGTCTTTCCTTAATTATTACATGCTTCATTGTAACTACAACCTTGGATAAATAATGTGCCCAGAAAAAAAAGAATCTAATACTTCTTCTGTACATAAAAACAACGGGAAAAGGAAATTTCCAAAAAAAAACAAACAAAAGGAAATGTGTCAAAAGATAAGACACTTTTCAAAGACACAATGTTGCTTTCACCCCAAACTGATCTTAACTTTTCTTGCCCCAATGGGCCTATCATTCAGATCCATAACAGCTGCCATCGCTTCATCATGGGAGTCAAAAGCAACCATCGCTTCCCCAGTGGGTAAACCCTTCTCATTGAATTGCAAGCATACTGAACCAGGCAACACTTGATAGCCGTAGAAGAAATCAATAATCTCATCAACAGTCACAGTAAAGGGCATGTTTTGAATTTTGACAATTGTGGGCCGTGAATTACCTGGACCACCACTGGATGGTCCTCTTAAATTCTCAGAAGCTGGCCGCTGACCTTGGCTACTGCCACGATTTTGACTGACTGCTTTACGAGAAGATCCGTTATTAAACGGTGGGATGCCCCTTAAGGGTTCTAGCGGGCTAACAAAACCAGGAGGGGCACTGCTGCCATCGGGCCTGAAACCAGGATGTTCTAAAACAGGGCCGGGGAGAGGTCCTCCAACCATTGGTGGGGGAACAGTAAGCGAAACATCACCCAAAGAAGCACCAAGCGGTGGCAAAGGCGGCGGACCTGCCAGTCCATTACCTGGGTTAATAAATGGGTTGACAAAAGGGGGACCGTTGCCAAGGGTCCCTACAGCATTTCTCAGAAAACTAAACTCATCTCCTGTCATTCCAGGAAAAGCATGAGGTGCTTGGGGAACTTGGGCCTGGGGTTGCGAGTGTGCATAGGCATGTGCATGGGAATTTGCTTGAGATTTCTGGCCTCTTTTTGCCTGGGGAGGAGGATTTCTCTCAACTTCCTTCATCTGCTCAAATGTTACTAAATGAACGAAAGCATCCCTGCCATTCAATTTTTGCCTATGCAGTCTCTCTGCTTTAAGCGCATCCTCATCGGACTTAAACTGCACAATAGCCTGGCCAAGACCATTTCCATTTGCATCAACTAACACCTTAAGGCTTTCCTCAAATAACTGAATGCCATCAAGAAACAGACGGACATCTTTTTTTGACACGTTATAGGGAATATTGGTTATGTGAGCACAATTCTTGGCACTCTTTCCTCCTTCACCAGAGCTATTCTTCTGATCACCTTGGGAACCCTGCATTCGTTTGCGAATGGAGTCTATCTTCTCATACATGTTTTTCTTCGTGATTGGATGCACCTGTATGAACCGACTACCCATGTACTGCATATGGCAACCGAGAGCAGCTTTGTAGTCCGTTTCATTCCTAAACTCCACAAATCCCTCACCAGTTGCCCTGCCATTAGGTCCATATGCAATGTAAATGCTATCTTCAACAATGTCAAGATTTTTGAAAAACTCAAAGATCTGCTTGTTTTCTGCTTCATATGGGAGTCCTTTCAAATATACACAGAATTCTAGTTTGTGGGGAGAACGGGATCTGGCTCGGTCACGGCCAGAGGGTGGTGGGGAATTGGCGCTTCTGCGACGATGACGGCTGTCGGCGTCACCACCTGCTTTAGAATGTCCAGAGCTCTCTCTCCACTGCCGCTCTGAAGCTGGAGAAACCTCAACGTATCTTTGGCCTATCACTCCTGCATTTCTTTTTAAAGCCTCAAAAGATTCTTGGGGTGAGAAGAATTTAACCAATGCCCTGCCATTATTTCTACCCAGGTTGTCTTTAAGCAAACGAACAGACTCAATCCCAAGTCCCAGGAAAAAATCTCTCACTTCAATTTCAGTGACTGAAAAAGGAAGGCCGTGTAGATGAATGTAAAACTCATCTGGGTTAGCCATTGATGATTTCATGTGAGGTTGGAGGTTCAGGGGGTTTAGATGGTTTAGGGGATTCAGGAACATTGGATTGGGATTTCCGAGAGACAGTGGACCAGAGGCTAAACCACCACCGACAGGGCCAACTGGGGGAGGGACACCAGGGTTGAATGGAGGAAGTGCAGGCATGTGCGGGATGTGTGCAATGGGAGGGACCGGGGGCCCTGATGTTAGTGGATTAACAGTTGGTACTGGTGGCAACGTGGATACTGGTGGTGGTACTGGTATGGGGGGCATCGGTGGTAGACTTGGCATGGTGGGTAAGGGAGGTATTGGGGGCGGTACAGAGTTCAGTGATGACATTACCGTGGTCATTGTGGATCCCAGACTAAGACTTGGGCTGCTGAAATTGTTAAAGTTTGGGGGCATGTTGCCCATGGTAGTGGTGGAAAAGGTAGGGACAGTCTTGTTGCTTACGGACTCGTGTGTTGATGCTGCTGTGGTGGCTGTAGTTGAAGTTGTGTTACTAAAACTTTGTGCTGTGGTTGGCATGTTGCCCCTTCCACTTCCACCAGTACTAACCGCTGGACCCGGCCTACTCCCATTTCCTGTTGCAACCTCCGCACTGCCAGTTTCAAAGCGCCTACGGCTGAGCTCGATCATATTTTGCATTTCGGTTTTGCTACTTAGCAACAAAGAAACCTTGGAACCTTTGATCGACCCCCCTGTGCGCATCATCCCAAGCCTTGCATCTTCATCTGTGGCGAACACGATAAAAGCCTCACCGTGTTCACCCCCTACAATATGCACACCACCATCCGGGATGGTCAATCCAGAGAAGAAATGGCGTATGTCCATAGTCCCAGCCACAATGGGGAGACCCTGCAAACGGATGACCACAGCCATGCTGAGGTGCAACAACAAACACCTGTAGATGAAAGAAGGCAACGACTGTCAGGCTAGGGTAAAAAAAAAAAACCAGTATAAAAACCACAAGAAGACAATTAATATTAAGACCAAATATTATGGAAGAAAACACATTATAGCAGGCTAAACAGAGCTTGAACTGTAACACTGCAAAGCCAGTAGGAAACAAACTCTTAGCTTATCTCATTGTTTAATGGCTTTGTAGTTAGCAAAGCACACTACCATCCTTAATTATATAGCATGCAACAAACCAAACCAAAACATAACTTATGAATTGAGCTGAACAAAACATCGATTATTAGAGCATTTAAAACTATTTTTAAAAACTTGGGGTCACACTGAATCCGAAATCTTCATATTCAGAATTATATTCATTCTCTTAAAAATTGCACAAAAACCTTGCACACTGAGTCTAATGCGTATTAATTAAAATGTACTAAATGGACTCTTCAAACAGGGAGTCACGTGTATATTTCAGTAAAGTACAGTTCTGTGATCAGTACAAAATTTCCATCTGAAGGTCAGAGGGCGCTATTGCATGGAAACTCCAAATACGCCCTGGAGAAAAAAACACACGTGTAAATGCCTACAGTGGTTGCTGAATAAACATTAGCAGCTTTAACTAATTCAACAAAAAACACACGACTTTGGCAATATATACTTTATCTCAGTTCTTATTATAATTTTTATAATGGTATATCAATATTGAAGTGCTTAACGACATAGCCTTTATCACTGCTTAAAATACTATGAAAGATGAGTGCCTTATTCTGTTTAAGAAACCATATCATCTCACAGACGGATTGGGTCCATCCAATCTTGATATATAGACAGGAAGGAGAATTCAAAAAAGCAGTGGGATTATCACAGGCAATTCAAAGTTTACTTCAGGATGTTAGTGGCTGTTTGATGCTTTGCTAGTGGTAGTAGAGCCACATATTGAAAAGAACCACCAATTTCTCTGAACTCAGTGTGCAAGGATCGAAGTGAGAACTTGCCAATCACCATTCTAGATTTTGGCATTCGCTTGACTCCAAATTGTCAAAAACAAAAAGCTTGCTACGGGTGCCAAAAAAATCCCACAGATCATTTAACCCAATCCTAATTTTATGATGAATGAAAGTTTCAAAGATAGTGTAAATAAGTGATTGACACAACGCCAAGGTCATATTTCTCTTTCAATATGCAAATCTTTTAGAAGACTACAAAAAATGACTACATAAAACACCACTTTTAACATGCCATTTGAGTTTAACTTAACTCACCATCTTCAAATCTGACAAGACCACAGAGACCAATAACAACATTATGTAATTTGTATTAAGTAGGGCTGTGCAATTAATCGCAATCGCTGGAAAAAAATAAATAAATTAAAAAAAAAACTTTTTTTTTGCAATTTAAGCACATGCAATTTCTAAATCGCATAAGGCTGCATTTTTTTTTAATTTTTATTCAGATTTTTTTTATTTAGAAACGGCACAAAAAAAATTACTGACGCAATTACCTATCATATGTGCACAGATATGATGCATGCG